>APFE030667331.1:0-18552 GCA_000404065.3 Pinus taeda | reverse complement strand
GGCCATATGGCCTTCTTCTTGTCTTTTAGCTCTTTGGTTAGGCCGCCTTCTGAGCAAGTCTGATAGGCAATTTCCCTAGCCAAAAGCTTGTCGAGGACATACAGAGGTAGGACATGTGGAGGCACAGTGCTCCCAAAGACATTGATATAAGTGAACCATTCTTCCCCGAAGCATCTTGCGACAGGGATGATGTCTATTTGTGCTTCGAGTGAGCACCTCGGGGGTTCTTCACCATACATCATCCTATATAGGGGTAAAATGAGCCCGTGGCAAATCTGATAGAAGTGAGGGGAAAACTGTGAATCCCATAATACTTTGTGGTAAACATGAATAGGTGACGGGTCTTGGGTAGTCCATTTCCAACGCATAGTTGGAAATTTAGATACATTGCAAATAGAATCCATAATGTAAGCAAACAGATAAAACGAAGGATAGACCCTTTGTGACAAGGATCTCTTAGAACGATAATTCATGACAGCAGTGAATAAATTATCAGAAAATATTTTGGCCCAATCCACTAGATCGACATTTGTGGCAGCATCTATGAGTTGTAGCCATTCAGACGAAAATTTATTTATGTCTGGCATCCCAAACAGTATGCACAGCATGGCCGCAGCAAAACAATATGGAGAGGTGAGAGAACCAGTGCTATACATACCATTTTTATCCTTTTTTAGCGGCTCCTCTCTTCTGGTCCATTCTTTAGTGGTTTCTGCCAGGGTTCTCTGCTCCGAATTTCTTGACAAATTGCGTGTTGTAGGTCGTCTGAGGCTCCGGAAGATGATACATAAGCTTTAAGTCTTGCGCGGTGAATGATCCTATGAGCCCATGCCCCAGAGCCTTGAATTGTCTGCCTTGTAACTCTGCATTGTCAAGTATCCATTTGATCATATCTGTATACGGCAATATCTTGGGTCTAGCTGCTATTTGATGAAGAAATGAACAAGCCAGCTCTTCTAAGGATGCCTCGGAAGAGTTTGGTGATCCCGCGGTGCTATCGACCTTCATTACTCTGGGATTTTCCTCCTCCAGCAGCCTATACATGCCTTCCCAGGTTGAAATTCCTGCGTCCCTGTTGCATGCAGTGTTTGTGTACAAGGGTGCCATCTCCTTTGCCTTTTCCTTCGCCTCGGAGCCTTGGGCATTATTCTTCTTTCCCATTTGCTTCTACGTTCGGCTTTTTGAATCTTCTTATCTCCTAGTTCCTGCAGATTACAAGCGGGGTGGAAATGACTGATTGAGAAAGGTGATGGGAGAGTTTTAAATGCAACCGATATACTAAATATGCCACCTTACATGAAACAATTCTTCAGCAAAGCACGCGTCTTTTATTTCATTAAATAACTGACAACTAACCCACTTACTATCATTAAAAGCGCATGATTTGGAGTCAAATTATGGTAAGTGGTCTATCTTTGAATGGCGTACCCGAAGGATTTGCGATTAAATGATTCATGATTCGTTTTATGCTCTATCGAAGATCGTGCCATCGCAAGGCGCGCTTATCGCAAATCGCCAAATCGCAGAATGTGTCATCGCGGCGATCGCAATATCGCAGGTCGCAACATTGCGGGTCGCGGGAGTTTGATGTTTGTTAAGTATTTCCATTTCATTTCTGTGATGTGCGATCTTGCGATCGGCGTTATCGCAGATCGGCAGATTTTGAGGTTTTACCTTATGGACATTACTTACTGTGATGCGACGTTAGGCTTAATGTTGGGGGGCCTTGCGCATTAATGCAATTTCTTAAAGACCTTTACCTTATCGTAGGCTTAGGTTAGAATCTTCGAAATACCGTTTTAAGCCTGCGATGGTATCTTTATTTTGAAGAAGGAAAATTTGATTTTTCTCAAAATTAAACTAGGGGTCCCCTATTCATTTAGTATTTTGGGTAGATAGTTAAATGAAAAGGGGGGGGTTGTTGCTGGCCACAACACATTCTTTAAAAAAAAAACTCCCCACTTTGCATCTTCATAAAGATCATTGGAAATTTAATATTACATTTTGCCAAATTGAAAATTTTCAAACCAAAATGAATCACCCAAAAATAGAAATTATTTCCAAATTAAATAAAAGATAATATACACAATTTCAGGTAAGGAATTGTAAAATGGAGAAGTGTTGTATAACTTACAATATTGATATTAAAATAAATATGCCATATCTCATCCCCTTCATAGACGTTGGTATTTCCTCCATTGAGAGTATGGTTGTGACTAAGAACCTTATGTACAATCAAAATACAATTAGGTTTCTTAAGATTGCTTCAAAATTCGTTTCTTAAGATTGCTTCAAAATTAGAACAAAGTTGCTAAGACTTTGCTAAACCATTGTGAATAAATGAGGTAGTCATTTAAAAAAATATTGATGCCAATAAGAATACTCATCAAAAGTACAAAGATTAAGGAAACTTCTCTCTAATATTTATGAGCATAAAAACAAAAAACAAATTGCTCTCCAATGAATCTTGTGATGAATTCCACCTCTAAGATATTTGTATGACTTAACTTCCTCCTTTAATATGGTCACAACCATATTATATGCAATTTTTCTTAGAGGGTAATTTCTAACTTATGTGGTAGGGACTAATCTACCCTCTAGCACTCGTTTGTAGTTGTCAAGACCAAAGAAGCTTTCCATCCTTTATTAGTCATTTCTCAATGTTAGAGCTCCAATGAATCTTGTGATGAATGCCAACTCTAAGATACTTGTATGAATTAACTTCCTCTCCATTGATAATTGCAAACATAAAGTTAGTGTAAATGGTCTTTTAGAATCTAATTATCACAAAAAATTGAATAAAAACTCTTGATTCTTAATTTAACTTTAAAAAAAATATACAATTTATATATTTTGGAACCATCCATTCTTTAAAAAAAAAACTCCCCACTTTGCATCTTCATAAAGCTCACTGGAAATTTAATATTACATTTTGCCAAATTGAAAATTTTCAAACCAAAATGAATCATCCATAATTAGAAATTATTTCCAAATTAAATAAAAGATATCAGGATGAAAGAATATACACAAATTCAGGTAAAATTTTATAAAAAGATATAGTGAATTTATCAATTTCTAGTTATTATTATTTTATTTTTTTATATAACATACATTTGGTAGGTTCCAAAATCTACAAATTTCAACCTAATGTCATTTAAGGCCATAAAAATGAAAGAAAATATAGAAATTTTGATAATTTTTTATAAAAGAAATACAATGAATTAATAATTCAATTTCTAGTTATTAATTTTTTATATGTAAAATGCATATGGTAAGCTCCAAAATCTATAAATTTAAACACAATATCATTTCAAACCAACATTTCTTATTATTTAGAATTAGTTTCCAGGAAAACTTCACAACTTCACCAATCACTTTCGAAAGTTTAGAGAGAATTTACTGAATGAAAATCACATCAACTTCCGGTACAGATTTCAATTTCAACAAAACTTTTTTTATTTTTTATTCAGAAACATAGCTAAAAATTATGTTAATGTGCAAAGCAATGGATATGCAGCAACCTTACTAAACCAACATATCGTTAATGGATGAAATTTCATTAGAATGAGGCAGTACAAGATGAAGCTTGAAGGATCAATACTTGAAACAGATATATATACATATATCCTAGCCGATGCCTCCTATGAAAGCCTTGAGGCGCTTCACCTCAACATAGGAAAGGAACGTAGTCCTCTCGATTATAGGAGGAAGATTGCCGGTGAAGGGAGCGCCATGATGTCTCCTTTGTGGAGTGTTCTATTGTACACAATATTGATTGAAGATATGAATCCAGCACAGATTACTCCTCCAACCACCAGCAGAATCTCAGAACCTTCTGGATGGTTATGCAATGGAATGACGCCTTTGGGTGCAAGGTCAAGTCTAGCTATCAACACGCCAAGGCCATTCACTGCAGAAAAATTTGCTGAGAAGGTCGGATTTACAACAACACTGGGAAGGCTGGAGTTACAGCAGCACCGATGTTGTTGTTCACATTCCCGATATCTTTGAATATGTAGTTAAGGATGAAGCCACCTTGCAAGGATAAGCTGGGAGTGAGCGACAAGTCTGCCCCTCAGAAATCTTGTGCACGCTAAGGATGAAAAGAAAAATTACACTGGACTAGTATAGTTGCTAGCAGGGAGGCAATATTGCAAGTTTCCATGATTGATTAATCCAATGCTATAATTGCAGAACCCAAAATAGTTTATAGGGTCAGAGAATAACCTCATGAGTATCTTGACTAAATATAATTGATTTCCATTTCACAGGAAATTTGTCCTTCCACTCCCCAAAACATTGTTTTCGCTCTGAAATCTACAGATCCAAGCATTTTGGCCACCTCACAGAAATGGAGGCTTCTATTCACCTGCATGCCAATGGACATCTAGATCAACTATTAACCTTCAAAATAATGGTATTTTTTCCAAAACAATGGCCAAACATGGAATGGAAAAATTACAGCAAGAAGAAGAGTCCGGAAATATCGATGAACAAATAAACCAATCTTGCGAGAGAAACCTTTTTCTGATAAAACAAGACGGGAATAAGTCTTTGTTTAACCCATCAAGAAATAGTTAACCAAGAAGAAACCGTTCAGTGAGAAGAAACAGTTCAGCAGGAAGAAGTTACTCAGGAAAAATTACGATAAGAAGAAGAGTCCGGAAATATCGATGAACAAATAAACCAATCTTGCGTGAGAAACCTTTTTATGATAAAACAAGATGGGAATAAGTCTTTGTTTTAACCCATCAAGAAATAGTTAACCAAGAAGAAACCGTTCAGCGAGAATAAACAGTTCAGCAAGAAGAAATTACTCATTTTAATTATTAACTACTTATCTGACAGTGTAAAATTATTCAATCGTCTAACATTCTTTTTACTGGTGTAGATTTGTACACGGTGGCATTTTGGAGAGTGGTTCCCAAAGGGAAACGCCTTACAGCGTAATAAATACAGGAAAGCAGGAATCGAGTTGACTATGTATATATTCAAACATGTATTAACCGAAGCATTAAATTGAGTGCATGATTATGAATTTACCTTATGTATTGAAGGGACTACAAGGTAGTTGTGCAAAATAAAGTTATGTTGGGCTTAATCGTTTATAATTTTTTGTTTTTATTTTGATGAGTGGTTAAGCATGTTACATAAATAATTATACATTTTCTTGTATGTAATAAAAAATGGTGTGGTTTAATAAATTGATGAAAAAAATTTAAGTAGTTGTGTTTTGTTTTGTTTTGTTTTTTTAGTGTTTTTTTGGTCTAAAATTTGGTAGATATTTTTAAGAATAATAAGTTCAAGTTGTTTAGTTTGCAAATTTCTAGTATTGATTTATGCATTTATAAGTGAATTTTAAACAACAATAAATCATTATATTGTTTGAAATTGAATTCTTAAATTTACCCTAGAAAAGCCATTTAGTCTTATTACAAGGCTACAAAAAAAGAAGCCTACAAGCTTGCTAATGATGGATGCAAATTGAAAGCAAGGAAATTGTGCATCAATGACCAAATTAGGTCATCAATTATCTATTAATGGAGTTTAATAACAAAAAAACTAATTCAACCAAAAGTGAATTAGCTTATTGGAAAATGGGAGGCCCTAGAGGCCTAATGACAACTGGGAGATATTTATGCTATGCAGGAAGTCAAGAGCATCCAAATTACCCCCTTAGGGTAATGGTTCATAATCATCAATGACCCTGACTGTGGCAAGTTTATAGTCATCAAGAACTTTATTAACTTTATTATCAATCAATGGTTTTATATTTTTTAAATGTTGTATTCTATTGGGGCAATTTTATAAGGTAAACCCCATTTTTGTCCATCAACAATATCGTGATTACTTAAATGTTACAATGTTTAAGATAAGAGAAAAAATATAGAAATTTTGTTATATACTTCATGATGTATTAGCTAAGATCCAAGTTCAAATTTATATAATATAAATATTTCAATTATAAATATATGATTATCCAATAATAAATAACATTATTGTAAAGCAAATTAACAATAAACTCAATATTTAGAATTACACATTTTAAACCAAAAACATTATGTAATCATGCCATCATAAACCTGATAAAATATGAAAAATAAACTTAGCATTTGAAACCCCCTTTTTACCAACAATAATAATGATTCTCAAGTCAGCTATCTATCAAAATGTATGAAAATAAGCTTTTCAATATTTAAGAGTGTAAAATGCAGGAGGGATTGACGATATAAATTATTTTTAATGGAATTAAATTAGTATCGAATGAGGGAATTTTGATAATAACATTTCACCGACTTAAATTTTAATAATAACATTTCACCAATTTCATAAATAGACAAGTTATTTAACATTAAATCTAACCTCAATTTACCATCAATCAAATAATAATAAAAGAAGAAAAGACAATAAATTAAACATAGTTAGCTCACAGATTCAAATTGCGTACAACATATCATACAATTTGTTAGTATAAACTGAGCACAGTCGGAAATCATATAATCAACCTATATTTCATAAAATGATGGTAAAATTGAAATTTGTAATTATGTTAAAAAAACTTACATACAAATTCCATGCCATAGAATGCAGGGACCTTCTCCCATTTGGAAAGAAGCCTAAGAGCTTGTCTAAAAGGTTTTTTGGTTTGCTAATGGAATAAGACTTGGATGCTCATGAGGAATATCTGTTTCTGTCGCAGAGAATCAAATGATTTTCTCACCTGGAAGGGAAAAAGCGGGAAGGATAACATATGTGTAAAGGATATCTACTCATCCTTGAAAAGAAGCCAATTTTTTCTATCAATTTATCATTTCCCTTAACCGTTATGGAAAACAGGAGCCCCTAGCAAAATTATCATTTTCCCCTGGCTAGTCTACCATAACAAAAACCTCACATGGGAAAATCTGCAAAAGAGACAATGGACTGGACCAGGTTTATGCCTAATCTGCAAAGCTGATGGGGAAAATTATTATCACATGTTCCTTAAATGTAGATTCACCATTCAGCTATGGAGGAACCTATCATCTTATTTTGGTTTTAATTGTATGCTACGTTCCTCCCTGAAAGAGTCACTTGAATGGTGGAGCACTCAGAAAGCATCATGGAGATCCATTCCACAACTTGTTTTTTGGATAATTTGGAAGTGGAGAAACAAGTATTTGTTTCAAAACATATAGGAAGATTTTCAGTTAGTTTTTGAGAAGATCATCTCGCTCTATATCTCACTCCTGCCAAAGATCAATACAACATAAAAAAATGATCAGGAAAGATAAAATTTCCCAAATGAGTTTCCGTAGGGCTTTTTTCCATGGGGCAACACAAAATGGGATATCTGCCTACGGTATTTTCATTTCTACAAAAGAAGATCAGAATTTATCCATTTACTGGAATGGTGGAAAAGGCACAAACAATAAAGCTAAAGCAATGGCACTTTCAGGTCTCCTTCATCTTAGCACCTTCCTAAATATTCTGGCTCTTCAGATCTATGGTGATTCTAAAGTCATAATTGATCATGTCACTAGCAAACTTTCCATAAAAAATCATTTATTAAAAGGATGGATGAACAGAATCAATTTTTATTTATTTATTTTATTTATTTATTTATTTTTTTTTTTTTTTTTTTTTTTTTTTTTTTTTTTTTTTTTTTTTTTTTCTCTGGAAAAGGAAAAAAGATTATTCTATAAAACATGCGGACATATCACAAAATACTCATGCTGACAACTTGTCAAAGAAAGGGCTTCTAATTCAACCGGGCAAATGGAAAATGGATATTACCCTAGGTAATACCACATTCTAGATTGAGGATTTCTCCCTCCCTGGAACATAATCTCGTTTTTCTGTTTCTCTTTGCCCCTGTTTCTTTGCTTTTTATTTTAGTGCTGGACAAATGGATCCCTCATAATACCCCCAGCAAAGCATATTTTTCATCTTTATAGATGATGTTCCTTCAATAGGGATTATCTCACTCATGCCAAATTTCTAGTCATTTCTTCTGCTTTCATACATATTCCCACTGTTCTTGTAACATATCTCAGTTTATTACCCTCCATGCACTGCTTTCAGGAGGTAATGTAAATTTCTAGTCATTTCTTCTGCGTTCATACATATTCCCATTGTTCTTGTAACATATCTCAGTTTATTACTCTCCATACACAGCTTTTAGGAGGTAATGTTTTGATCAGGACTATGTATAGACTTTCACAGTGTATGTATTAGTTTCAGTGATTTCTACCAAATTATATATAATATGTGACACATCTAATATTAATACAAAATCTTGTTTTTTTCATACTAAAAAAAATAATAAATAAATAAATTATAAAGAATTTCCAAGTCCAAATCATAATAGATACCACTGCCGATTAATACATTTTGTTTATACTCTAAAATGGAATATAATACATTGGTTTAAAAAATTGTAAATGTTAGAGATATGTCAGGATGAAAAGATCTTTACTTAATTATAAAAAAATAGCTAGTATTTTTATATTGATTTTAAAATATTTTGAATCAAAGTTAATTATTTGATTTCATTATTAAAATTATTTTATTTACAAAATATATATTATAAAAAATAGATGAACAAAGCATAAATTTTAACTATACAACTATGGCAGTATACCGTTTATGATATGATATTTATAATCATAATTATATGATAGAATATATGAAAATAGAAAAAGTACAATGTTAAAAGTGTTGAGTTGGTTTGTAATCAAACTTCAAAATTGAAATTGTTATTATACTTAAAAAGTTTAATTGAATTAATAATCAGATTTTTTTATAAATAAAAATGAAAATAAAAGATTGTTTCGTCAAATTTGAAATGAAAATGATTTGGTATTTTTATATTTTCATAATATGTCCTCCTCGTCGTCTTAATATGCATCCGGATAATTAAAAAAATGTTACTAATTTTTTTGTAATATTATGAATCGTTAAAAATAAACATTATTATTTTTATATTAAAGAATCTTATAGTTGTAGAGTTTGCGCATATATAATCTATTTATTAAAATTTTCTATTAGTATTAGTAATGAGTATTGAAAATAAATACCTTTTCTTGTGGTTAATCTTTTTATTCTTCATAAAGAAGAAGCAACTCCCATTCAAATCTTGATTTACAAATACTACCTACTAATCTTTCATGGATGAAGCAACTCCCATTCAAATCTTGATTTACAAATACTACCTACTAATCTTTCATGGATTCATTTACATATATTTTTACTTCTTACTCCACTTACTTGTGCTTACTTCTTACATCACTTGCATGTATTTATTGCTTGTTCTTTTTCGCTTGGATTTATGAAGAGTACCTACATGTCTTCTTTATGCCTACACAACAATGAGAAATAGTGATAAAAATTGATTCAATGTAAGTTCGACCATTTATTATTAGAAATTCAATGTTAAATTGGTATTCAATTTAAACATTCATTTTTGAACTGACAAAAAAGTCATACTAGCAATTGCACTAGTTGTTGCAAAGGAAACGTTGTAAGGAAATAGTGTAGGAAAGAGTAGCATTATTTTGTTACTCTTCCATGATGACAGTGCAAGTGTCACCAAATGTTACCAAAGAGTCTAAGTGGAATTTTGGATCTTAGTTAAAGAGGGGGTCTCAAGAATTACATCATTGACATGACACGAGTATCCACAATATCGTGTTCTCTCTTTTTGGTTATTTATTGTCGTTGGCAAAGAATGAACTATAGAGATAAAAAATGTCTCTATCCTTAGCAATTGTTGACTAGAAGACTTTGATTTGGCCTTTCGGTTAAACATCCATATGTATTTTCACTGGCAACGCTTGTGTTTGAAGTATTTGTCTACTTGAATTGTTGGAATTTATCCACACTCTATTTGTATATGCTAACTTTATTTGGGATTCAATATTTCTTGAAATTGATATAAATCTCTTGGGTTTCATTCAAATCCATTTACATTATTCCCCCAATTCAAACTCTAGTAACCATTTGTATCATTTTTTATTAGTTTATGGACCAAATCATAGTGACCTGCATCGAACGATTTTGGATAAATTATAAGAACATCAAGTGAAGCCAAAGTATGAATCTTTTGAACTCAAGGATGTTGAAAATCTCAAATCACCATACTCTACCACAAGTACGGTAAATTGGAATAATGAAGATCAACATATTCGGTCTTTGAATCGTAGAAAGGGCTATGAGCCTAGAGTAGGATACTAAAGCCCTTTTAATTGATGATATTAACAACCCAAAAGTCGTTATTAATCAAAACATCATTATTGACCAAAAATCATTATTAGGATTTGATCCTCCAAAAATCATCTATAACCAAAACAACACATTTTTCTACTACTTTTGTAAAATGTTATGGAATTGGTTTATACCAAACAAAGACAAATATTTCCTTCCATTCACATGTTAATAGATCAATTGGGGTAGCAAATTGCACTATGATTCAATCATTATCTATATTCAATTAGAAACATTCAAATGTAATAAAGTTCCTTTCCCACATTTAAAAGATTCATAATCAAATTCAAGAAGCTTAATATAATAAAATTCATTAAATTTACCCCAAAAAATTTAGCTACTCATCTCCTCAACTAAGAGTTAAATTAAAAATCAATACAATTATGACCCATGATGATGTAATGATTCTCCCTATGATGCCATTGAATGATGAATTACTTTTCTAATCTGCTTATATTATTTATATAATTATGAGTATATACCCTTATTATTATAATAAGATATATTTTTGAAAAGAGATTTTTTCACTTTAAAAACAAAAGCATAAGCATAAATCAAGTCAAAACATCGTGACCCTATGGATTTTAATAACTTTTCCAATGCATTGTAGAGATAACAAAGATCTCTATCCATAGCAATTATTGACAAGAAGACTTTGATTTGGTCTTTCGGTTAAACATCCATGTGTATTTGCACTGGAAACACTTGTGTTTGAAGTATTTTCCTACTTGAATGGTTGGAATTTATCCACACCCTATTTGTATATTCCAACTTTATTTTGGATTCATGATTTCTTGCAATTGATATCACTCTCGTAGGTTTCATTCAAATCCATTTACATTGTTCCCCCAATTCAAACTCTAGCAAACATTTGTATCATTCTCTGTTTTATCAGTTTATGGACCAAATCATAGTGACTTGCATCAAATGATTTTGGATAGATTATAAGAAGATCAAGTTGAAGCCAAATAATGAATCTTTTGAACTCAAGGATGTTGAAAATCTCAAATTACCATACTCTACCACAAGTATGGTAAATTTGAATAATTAAGATCAACACATTTGGTATTTGAATCATAGAAAAGACTATGAGCCTATAGTAGGATTCCAAAGCCCTTTTAATAGCTTGACATGTTTATTATGTCTCTTGTTGGTATCATAGCAAAATTAAATTTCAACGCTTGGAGCAGATTCTTCAATCATACCTATGGCTATGATCTAAGTATAATGGGGACAGGAGCATCTTGATATCTCGAGATGTGTGCACCATGCTTAAATATGACAGTGGAAATAGCTTGATTGATGTTTCTACATACTTTTTATACCACATTTGGCTCGTGTGATATTATTTCTATGCCTCACTTATTTCAAGTTTCAAGCTCATTCATCTTCCAAAGTATATGGGCAACTTGGAAAGCCATGGCTGGTTTGGTTCATTGGTCATAAGAGGGCAGCAATGCAAGATGGAACGTAGCTTTTCACCCCAACTGGAGTTAGAGGGTGCAAGGTCAATGTGTTGCTGATATACCCCATTTTCAAGCAAGCTTGAAAATTGAGTAGAAAAGATGTTTTTTTTGTGGGAAACACGTGGGATTTCATCTCACACTACTGAAGGGAGTAGTTTATTATTACTTAGGAGTTTGTTTCAATGTCTGTAGATCCCATGTCAGTTATGGAGTTGAGAGAGCTCTTCCCGAAGGCCAAGTTATTCAAGATGAATATATGGGTGCTAGGTGTATTCTAGAAGAACTAGAGATGGAATTTTGGGCACCCTCTTTAGCAATATAACACTCAAATATTTTACTCACTCTTGCACCATCATCATTTGTTGTCGCTGGTACTCAATGTGAGATGAATGTTTAATTATATATAAGATAGACAAGTACAAAGACTTTGCAATATTTGGTCCATCCATATTTCTTATAGCTATAAGTTTTTGCCTAGCTAGCGATGTACTCAAGGATTGCATTCAAGGCATGTTTGATCAAAAGTGTGTTTTCGGATGACATTTTCCTTGTATGTGCTTGGTTAGAGACTATGAAACATATCTTCTAGGACTCCAGGTTTGCAACTTTGCCCAAATTGCTGGCAATTTTTGAAGAATCTCTATTGACAGCTTCTTCAGGGACATATTCATTGGAGATCCACCTTATTTGAAGACTATCGATCTCTTTTCCATTCTTCCTTTTCATGGGTCTACCATTGCTTGAGTATTTCTACTTTATCATTGGATGATCCATTTTAAATATGTTTGTGAGAATCATGTTAATTCATTGTCTGACTTCCATCCCTCATGCTGCGATGAGATATGCCATCAAATTTTGCATAAGAGCACTTTGTTGATCAAAGAAATTGAGGAATTTAAGCCCACAACATGCTTTGATTTCATTTCTGTTCTAGTTTTTATATGGAAGAAGGTACGATCTTCATTGTATGTACCCTTCCATTTTTGGTTCTTCTATTTGTAAATACTTCTCTAGATTATAAGATATATTTAAAAAACAAAATATTTTCACAGATCCATCTTAACCCATGATCTCCGAAGCACCAATAAAATCAACTCTTTGTTTATTTTGATCCCTCTCAGGGCAATCCAAGGTTTAGATGGATCTATGCTGGTAAGAGAGGAAGAAGGGAGGCATACAACACTTTTTTATGTCCCTGAACATTTAAGGAATATAATGTATCCTTCTTGTATCTCCACACATATTATTCCCATGTGTACGTACATTTTATTTAAGCAACGACCCGAATTTAAAGGAAAACAAATAAAGTGATGGGAAAGGGAGGAAAAAGGCAACCGATCAAGTATCAAACTGTTCTAACTAACTAAACCCAACAATGGATGCAATGGACTTACAAGATTGGCTAATAATTATAGATAAGGGTGAAACTTTGGGTTTAAATAACCAAGGAAAGTATATCTCAGATAATTAAGGAATGGGCACAGCGGAGGACAAGACCCAAGACCTAGGCACAAACACGTGAAAGGAGAATTTATAATTAATTCACGTTTCATACTCTAACTCATGAAATATTTAGTGCAATCTCTGTGTGACATGACTACAATCAGTTCTTTTAATGTATGTTTTAAAGACTTGATGATATCCCATACTACTAGAATGGATAGAGAAAACCTGAAAATATATTGAGGCTATGCCCATATTTTACAAGGCAAGCTAAGCACTGCCTAAGTTTTTTATTATTAATAATAAATTTAGTGCCTTTTAGTTACGAAAAAAACATATGCTGATAATATACAATAGACCAGTGAGCACAGAGATACCCTGCATCACATAAATTACAATTTACAACATTAAACTACACTAATACTTGGTTGAAAACACCTAAAAATGCCTACAGGGCAAGTTCTGGAGGAAGTTGAAAATTCAATAATAGTCAAAAAAATATTTCACTAAATTCAATGTAGAGCTTCAATATTGATGATTGAAGTCATCTCAATGCATCCACATAAGCAATGCATTCATTATAGGGTAACAATATGAACATCTTCTTTTCGTCTTTGTATTTAAAACTTACTTCCCATCCATCTAAAATTCTTTGAGGTGCAAAACATTTTTCATTGCTTAACGCCCCACCCTCTCCCTCAAGTCATCTCAATGCATCCCCATAAAAAATATATTCATTACAGAGTAACAATATGAATGTATTATTTTCATCTTTGTGTTTAAAACTTACTTCCCATCCATCTAAAAGTATTTGAGGTGCAGAACAATTTCCATTCCTTAAAATCCCCCCATCCCCCCACAATTATTGTACAAAAGATTGTTTTCACGAACTAAGAGTGAAATTGTGGCACTAACCTATTATCCTGATTGAATGACAGTTGATGAGAGGCTGACTAGTTCACCATGATTACAAACAACCTCAATAACAATTATGGAACTCCAATGGAATGAATCCTTCAATTCGAAGAAATTCGTAGATCGAATTGAACTTATAAAATCTAGCTAGATGAAAGAATATATCCACCGAGATAGAATCACTACTTTTTTATTTTGTCAAAAGCCTATGTTTTGGAAAGATGGGTTGTGCGCTTAGAAGTAAACAATGTTTACAGGAAAGCAATTTAAAGTTAGTTGTTTTTATGAAGATAGATTGGACATTTAAGGAATGCCATGTAAATGGCTCACACTTATTATGGACACTTGAGTATATTTTTGTTATATTAAAAATAATAAAAATTAAGCACGGTGAAATTAAGAGGTAAAATAGCTTTTTCTTGGATAATCTGGCTAGGCAATTTAGAGGAAGGTTGTGATTTCTATTAGTTATAGCTTTTACTGGTACAATCTGGTTAGCTTTTACTGGTATGATTGATACCCTGTAATAATTTACATATGTTTCTATTTTTGTGTGTCTGAAAGAATGAAAGAATAGATGTAATAGAAATGAATAATTGAAGGAAAAAATCAATGGAAGGGTCAGGTATCCAATATTCATTCATTGAATTCAATAGAATTGAATTGAATTAAGGGGTTATTTTCATTTGGTAGGTAGTCCCCGAGGGAATCTCTTAGTGTTTGCACAGTAATCATAGATCTTGTAGTTCTTTCGTACACTAGAGCCTCTGATCTTGGTTCGATTCCAAAGCATCCTCTGTAGCTGTGTCAAATGAGGAAGTAGCATCAACATTGAAATTGTGGAAGGATGCAACAAAGGGAGCTTTAGTCCAATCGGTATTCACAAGCACACCTCTGGTTTCCCAATCATCTGCATTCCAAAAGTTGGAGTAGACCCTCATTGCTTGGCTCTTGAGATAATGATAATTGCTATCCACTTTACCCAATTGTCTCCCTATTCTTAAACACTCGAACATGAATCCTGTCTGTAGAAAATCTAAACAACAATAGGCATGAATTCCATAGTCAAGTGAATTTGTTGAAGCTCTGAAGGAAGAAACTGAAATGGTTGTTTCGTTCGAGATGCCTGAAGAAGAGGAGCCACCTTGTCAAGAAGAAGAAGAAATTCCAATAGCAACAGATGGATCTCTTGAGGAAACTGCAGCAGAAATTGAAAATTCTGAGGAGCTAGCTCTGGGCATACCTGAACCTCTTATTGAAGAAACAGTTGAAACCACAATTGTTGAAGAAATTGAAAAGCCCAACGAGTCAGTTCCAAGCACGGCTAAGCCTCTTGTTGAAGAAGAAGTGGAAACCCGACTCGTGAAGAAGTTTAAAAGTCAGAGGAGCACAAAGTGAGTTGATAATTGTTGAAAACACAAGTAGTCGGTGGTGGTGGATCCAACAGTCAACATTTTTTTCAATCGTCTAATGCTCCATCCAATGCTACAGACTAGCACAGAGTGACAACTAGGGGAGTTCTTCTCAAAGGGAAACACATTATGATGAAATTATATCTATGTCATAATGCACATGTACATCAATCATTAGCTTTATATTTTTACAGTAAAAGATTATTGTAAGTTATATTTCTTTTATGAAAAAATGTGTTGTTGGAGTTTTTAAATAGTTGTTTTTTCTTTGCTTACTTTCATATAGACATTGTAGTGATATTCATAAAATAATACTATATTTTGGTTGCTTTTAAAAAATTCATTGCAATTGTTTAAATGATTTGACTAATTACCCTATAAGAAAGAAGAACAATTTCATTGCATTTGAAGAATGGTGTTCAAAAGACGAAAAAGTAAATGAATTTATGTAAACCCCTCCATATAATTCCTAGAAAGACTAAGTAAATGGTCCAATTAAATTCTCATAATTCATAGTAGAAAGAATAAGTAAATGGTCCAATTAAATTCTCTCCATATAGTTTCTATAAAAATTATGAGTAAATGGTCTTATTTAAATTCCCTTCATATGAATCCCATATAAATTATAATATTGGTGAACTAGTACCATCTATGTATCATTCTTCAAGTGTATATAAAGTTTTTCTTTATAGATAAGATTTTTCATTTAAAGTCTATGATGAGAAATGTAAGGTATGAAATATGCATGATTTTTTTTTTCACTTCTATATAAAAAAACATTTTTTAGTTTGTGAATAGTGAAAAGCTAAAATAAAACAGATTCTTAAATTGAAATGTAACCTTTTCTTTGAAATTTAATTCTTATGAAAAGAAAAAATGATTTAAATTGAAAAGCTAAAAAAAATACCGTTGCCATTTAAATGAAACCTTTCATTTCAAATCTAATTCCCATGGAAAAATACACCCAAAATTAACTGAATTACATCGAGGAACATCCAAAATTCAAACCACCTGCTGGAGTCGGAGGACACTATGGAGACTACATGTTCATGGAAAGCGCTAAGCAGTTAGGAAAATTTTGGTAAAATAGACAGCATTCTTCGAACAGCAAACACCGATACCGACTCTAAGTAGCTTTCTTTGCTTTGCTAGGCGTTATATGAGTACTTTCATATCAACTGTATATGCTTGTGGCTAGTTTTACGTGATGCCTCATCAACTTATTAAATATTCTTATTAGATATTCTTATTTAAAATTGCAGAGTTAATTATTTGACTTTTCTCTTTATCAATTACATCTCGAGAATATTCTAATTTTTCCTTTTCCTACGAGAATAAGGTATATAGCTTCTCCATTTGAATCCAGTAGTGCTGCTATCTCACTGAAAAAACATCGCATCCGCTATTCCACATAGGTTTAAAACAGTTTCAAAATAATAATAATTTAATTTTTTTTCCAATTTAGGTTTTTGTAATTTATAATGAATTATTAAAAAAATAAATTAGAATATAAATTATATTGATTGGTTCGAAAAAATATTAGCTAAAATCCGGAAACATGAAAGCTACAAAAAATTTCACAGAAGCTTGGGAAATTTTCAACATTAGATTAAAATTATTTTGGTTATAAAATTTCTTTTTTTAAATCCCAAAAACACTTTAAATTATTTAAATTTAAATTATTAAAAATATGAATTATTTAAAATTATACAAAAATATTACACGATTATGAATTATTTAAAATTTATGAAAAAGTATACATATTGTTGATTGGTTAAATATATTCTATAACACTAATAATAATAACAACTAATTAATCATTCAACAAAATATATTCTAAAAAATTTATAAATTTTATAATTTTTAATATAAAAAAACAAAACAATAACAAAAGTTGTACATGCTCAAGAGATTACACCAAAAAGGCTACTTGATATTTTGATATTTTTTTAAAATTATATCAGTTTTTGATTATTCATTTATTATTATTTAGTTAGTATTTATATATTATTAAAACCATTTTTATTTTTAAATATTAAAAATTTGATATATTTAATATATTTATTAATATAAAATCAAAAATCATGCTGCTTTAATAATTTGCCATCAAACCATCGATATATTTGTGTCATTATTTCAAATTCCTTTTTCTTAGTCATTCATATCCATGATATATTTTGTATATGGGAAGGAAAATTCAGTCATGATTCTGAATTGATAAGACAATGGATCAGAACATAAATGGTTACACAAATACATAAAAGCTAATAAGTAACGAAAAAGGTTTTGAAAAATATTATAGGAAATGTAATGATAATATAATTTAAGTTCTTGGTGATGAATTATATTTGTTGATTTGAAATGCATTCATAAATGAATTTCAATATAATTATCTCTCAAAAATTAAATATAAATCATAAAAACCTCACTTCAATAACGACACAGATTATTGACCAGCAATAAAATGGGTACGTTTTTTTAATAGTACCTTCTCACCCCCACTATGCATCGTAATAACAGGCAACAAAATGATAATTTCAAAGGAGCAGTTACGTTAAACATGACAACACAACGATCCAGTTTAGGCTTATAATTTTCATTTTTGCAGTGAATACATTAGATCATGATCACTCTAACTATTTACGCTGATCTTAATTACATCATTATATATTCTACGATAGTCGAATGGAGCGTCAGTCATAGAAAAGCTTGATCACTAATCCCAACAAGCACATCTTCAATAAGCGCTGCCCAGAGTGCCCAAATTCTTCCGTTCAGAAACAGGAAAAAAGGCATGAATTCCACCCTCTTAGTTGATATGACTGTTCTCTGTTACCATACAAAGGCAGGAAAATTCAAAAACTGCAATACTTTTGCCTAGTTTATTGTAAATGTAATTAGAAAAGATTAATGTGCAGGAAGAGTCCACCATGTGCGCAATGAGGAAGGGAAACGCAGAGGATGAGCTAGTGCAAAATAAGAAGAAACTCTGTGCACAATGAGGAAGGGAAACGCAGGGGATGAGCTAGTGCAAAATAGGAAGAAACTCTGTGCACAATGAGGAAGGGAAA
>APFE030667326.1:34031-58666 GCA_000404065.3 Pinus taeda | reverse complement strand
TGACAGCCAAAGTGCAATTTTCTTGGCAAAGAACCCTGCTTATCATTCAAAGACAAAGCACATTAATGTTCAGTATCAGTTTGTGAGGGATATGATAGAAGACAAAAAGGTGTTGCTGGTAAAGGTGGATAGTTTGAAGAATATTACAGATGCAATGACAAAATCTGTTAGCTCTGAGAAGTTCTCTTGGTGTAGAGAAACAATAGGTGTTTCAGGGCTGAGAAAATGACTAAGCTCTCCTGTGGCCCCCTGTGGAAAGAAAACAACAAGTGGGAGATTGTTGGGTTGTGTTATATTCTTTCCACATAGTTAACAGGGGGTTTGAGGGGTACCCGTAACCCCACTTTATGGGGTCCGGGGCAGCGCCCCCGGAAAATTTTGGTTTTGGACCCTATGTTAGGTTGGGTGGACCCACCTATGGTTTTGTGCATGATTTTCGCACATGTTTTTTGGACGCGATGGTTTTTGGTCCATGGTATTGGATGCTTCGGCATGTATAAATATGTATTGTAACATTGAAAGGAACATAATGAAAAATCAAGTTGGTGGTCTCGGTTTTGGGATCCAGTGGGAAATCGCTGTGTATATGTGTTTTATGTGTTATGCTCTCGCATTTTTATTTTTCCTGTGATTTAGAATTTGTATGCAGGTAATTTCTGTATGGGGTTAAAACCTACATCCTCCCTCTCTCATTTTTCCTAAAATCCATACCCTAAACTACTACCAAACCCCCTCCCCTATCCCTCCACTATTTGGTCCACAGAAAACCCCAAACCCTACCCCATCAAACTACCTAAACTCCTCCCATATCCCTAACAAATTTCTCCCTATAACCCCTATCTCCATTTCAACACTCCCTTCCTAACAATCCCTGTTTCATTGTTCCCCTTGGTAACAGATATTACAAAGGCACCCAACCTCACACCATCATCAAAAGGGCAGCCTAATCATAGTCCACATTGCAGTCATGACATCATATCATTCATCTGAGTATGAGATGGAGACACAGAGTGACTCATCCTGAGAAGAGTAGGCTCCCAGGAGACACCACAAGAGTGGAAAACATGTCAGGGATAAACCCACTACCCTCACCGAGTTACAAGCATGCCCTCTTTCCATGTCAGGCTTCCAGCACCTATCATGTTTTGAATTTTTTCAAAGGGTGGAAAATGTTAGATTCCATCATGAGTTGGCCCGTTTGTTTGTGTTTCATCTACATGGAGGTCAGTCTACCTTGGCCGGGGTCACTTTCACATTGACACCTGAAGCTATATCAGGCACAGGTATACCAAATGTTGGAGAATAGTGGCATAAGAAGAAGAAGGTGGAAAGGCAACACTATGAGCCTTACATCAAAGCCAGATTCTTGAATGAGCTCACAAGATTATTTCCCTTTAGATACTTGAAAGATGAGTATGCTCCGCTCATGAGAATGATCATGAAATACTTCAGCTGTGAGGGGAGGTTCTCTTGACTGTATGCCTATCACATTCGCTTGCTCATGCACTTTACCAGGGTGAGGATGATGAACCTCCCATTTTTCATATGCAGGAATATAGAGAGGATGAATACCTTCATGCTGCATAAGACCCCTCAACAGCAGCTTAACTGTGTGTATCACTTTGCTCTTATCCTGATTTTGGTAGATCATCAGTTGGGATTGCAGGGCATTGCTTGGGAGGACTTCATTTCCCGTGATTTCTTTAGCACATCACAGGTACTATCAGAGCCAAAGTAGGATTTGGGTGGTCCTTATTATCAGCATGAGCATCATGAGACCACTACCATGCCAGTTTTCATTACATATTAGAGAGGCAGTATGCACTTGTTTGCAGCAGCAAAGCGAGTGTTATCTCCACCCAGGGTGGAAGGGGCCTCGCTTTCGGCATCAGCGACATAGGTACTGGACAAGGGCAAGAAGCCTGTGCATGATGAGGGGCCCTCAGGTGTACAGGAGACCGATGTCATCCTCATTCAGGATGATGAGGCAGAGGCGGAAAATGACAAACTTAGGACGACCATTCAGGAGCAGGAATCGAACATCCAAGACTTGATACTCAATATGGAGAGGGCTAGATGGGTCATCAAGTATCTGGAGAAGAGAAACAAATAGCTTGAGGACCAGCAGATGATCATGGAGCTGCAAAGCACCCGTGAAAATCGACAAGCTGCCCAGCAGAGGAGGATCGAGCTCACTACCTTGGAGCAAGAGATCAACAACGACCATGAGTCTTGGTTAGATCAGGTCAATCTACACTTGTTGAGACTGATGGAGAAGGAAAACAAGGATGAAACCATACTGAGGAGGATGGCTTGTCATTACAGGGCACAGAACATGAGCGCAAAGGCCCGAATAAGGAGCTTGAAGGCCAAACTGAGCAGAGCAACAAAAGAGGTAAAAGAGCAATAGCAGCTTCGAATCTTGGCTGACACTTCTGTGGCCCAACATAGTGCCTCTTAGAGAACCTCCTGCCAAAATTTCAAGGAATTTGGGAAAATTTTGGTCGCACGGAAATTTTTTGGCACAAACACAGGTTTTTTCTCTATACGCGTCGCATCACTGGCGTGACGCGTAGGATTGGGAGCTCCAAATTAGAAATGATTTGCATTTTGGATTCAGCATGCAAAATCATGACTACTGGCACTTGGGCAAGAAATTTGGGCATGATTTGAATCTCCAGGAGGTCAAAAACACCCAAAAAATGGCCTCACTGCCCCTATTTTGACACACAGGAAGCAGCCTTGGGAGAATGAATATTTGGAGAGCAAAATGAGCTCCAAATTCAAAAATTCCACTTGGATTGGAAAGTAGACAGGACAGGCATTCCAACGAGCACACTTAGGCACATTTTGTACTCCTGCAAGTTCCTCAAAACTGGCCTCAAAGTGGCACGATGCATACAGAAAAGGGTGCGGCGCATATAGGAAAAAAGGCCCAAATTGCCTCTATTTCGCGAAATTTCGCTTCGCGACTTTTCATAAGTGGGCCCCCTCATCTACACTTCATTTTTTCAGCACCAAAGGTGGCTTTTAAAGTATTTTCACTCCATATGGGCATCTATCCAAGTGTCAAAGGAAGACAAAGGGTCACCCAATCCATTTGTCATGTTTGTGGCGTTGCCCCTGTAGCTGATGTTTGGCTCTCCACCTTCATTTTGTAATGATTCAAGTAACTCCCCAACCCTTGGGTGTTCTATCTCTTCATGGCACATTCTATATATTGTATACAAACCATTTGCAAAGGGTTGGTTGGCTTGTAGCTTCTGGGAGACTGTGGGAAAGAAACTTTGTTTCTACATTGTATATTTTTTACAGAGGATTAATGAAAGGCAGTGGCTCTATTTCATGAGATTCATGTAGTTGTAAGTGTATAAAATGTGTCTCTTATGTTTCATATGTATCTTGTTATGTTTCATAGCTCATTTCATATTCATTTCCATTGAAATTTTCTAAGTTAGCTAAGGTAGAATTCAATTTTATTGCTCTTCCTGTGGGAAAATTTCATGTTCAGTGTTCATTCTTCTGTTGAAAAGGATTCATGTTGTCCATGCTCTTTTCACCCTCTTAATCAATCTCTCCATTCCGCACTATCTTAAACTAAATTTCTAGGCTTTCCGCCTACCTTGCCTCATGAAATAATTCATGCCTTTGTGTGAAGTTCTCTGTTCATTGAGGTCCATTGGTCCCATACCATCCCAGAAACACATTCATTCATAAAAATCACTTCTTGTATCCATATTCACTTACTAGCCTAAGATAAATAGTTCACTGTAAGTCATCTCAGGCCCTTTCATTTATCTATTCACTGAGTGTGACTCGGAGAGAGCCCTCTCCTGTTCTAGTAGGGCTAGCTACCAGACTGAGCTTGGTTTGTGGTTACCTTGAATTTTGCCTTCTTTCAGCCTAAGGCAGATTTAGGTGCTAACACCCCTTATGTAAAAGCCTGTCTTTGTATTTTCCTCCATAGAACCGAGGGTTGTGACTGAGGGCTCATCCTTAAGGTGTTAAGCCCTCCACACCCTCGACAGAGACTATATTTCCTTTGTTGGCCCCTTGCACATTTGTTTCATAAAACCAAGGCTTTATACCCCAAGAGGCCATTTAGCAGAGAATTCTTTATGATGCAACTATGTTATCCACGAAGGATCATCCATCGTCGATTTCCAAAGTGATGTCACAACATGCCACGTGGTGTCTTCCAACCAATGACACATGTCACATGGATATGGCCATTAGGCCATAATAATTTAAGAGACTGTTACTTTCATTTTCTTATTGTACCTTCTTATATGAGAGCATTCATTCATGAACCAGTAAATTACTAAAATTTTAGATATGTAGGCTCAAACAAAAATCTCATGTAAATCATACATTTGACACAGTGTTTTCACATGGAAATCCAGAGGGAAAAAACCACCAATTTTTTGTTTGTTTTATGATGTAATTTAAGCACCAACTAAATTACAGATGTTTTTTTGTGAGCACCCACTCACTGGAGGCACCAACCCCATTAGTTTCAGCGAGCACCAACTTGCCAAGAGGCACCAACCCCTTTAGTTTCAACATGCACCAACTTTCCAAGAGGCACCAACCTATCACTGCCACTATTCTACTTTTTCATACAATTTTAAAACTGAAAACAGTGGCATATAACATTTCAAGTAAAATACCATCTAATAGATGTTTGCAGATGAAATTTATACACTCTTGTTTCTGAACACTTGTGGCAATCCTCCTCTTGATGCTTTCTCTATGTTCTGTTATCTCTTCTCAAGGCTCTCCACTATTTTCAACATAGCGCTACCCTTACAACACTTTGCACCTATTTCTTAGGCCACAACTCTGCTCTTACTTCCTCTCACATCTGCTCACTCTCCCACTTTGCTTAATGGGGGTTCATAGTTTTGTTCATGTGCTGCACTTGGCTCAATGTACCCACTGTCATCATAAAATCTATCAAAATGCGTATTATTGGAATGGCTCCCCATTATTTTGCTGAAACACACTTCCCCAGTGATGTCTCTGCATTCAAGATCAGAGGAATAGGTGATGATCACTTCTTTGTCATGTTCCATGCACTCCATGCTTTTGCTAAAACACACTTCCCATGTGTTGTCGCTACATATAGGATCAAAGGAATGGGCGATGATCACTTCTTTGTCACGTTGTAGGCACTCTATGTTGTGTATTAAATCTCATCCCTCCTTAGATATTTCACTAAGGCTCCCCATGATCATTTATGGCTCACAGAGACTTAGTTGGACATGCTCACGACACCTATGTTCTTCATTTATCTTTACAATGTGTGCATGGGAGTTCCTTGGCCATCATCCATACTAAACTACCTTCAAAGCCACAACTTTCAATTCATACATATTTAATACGCCTTTGTAAGTTTCTTATATTGACGAATTTGCGCAATAGAACACTATTGAAGCCTTTTCCATATCGATGCTTTTACGCATAAAATCCATAGAAAAACAACAAACTTTGATAGTCCTCAACCCCTTATGTATAAGCCTCTCTTTTTTTGTTTCCTCCATAGAACTAAGGGTTGTGACTTAGGGCTCATCTTAAGGTGCTAAACCCTCCAAACCCTCGATGGGGCCTAAATTTCCTTTGTTGGCCCCTTACACATTTGTTTCATAAAACCGGTGCTTTATACCCCAAGAGGCCATTTATCGGAGAATTCTTTATGATGTACCTATGATAGCCACCAAGGATCGTCAATCACCGATTTTCGAAGTGATGTCATCACATGCCACGTGGTGTCTTCTGACCAATGACATGTGTCATCCAGATGTGGCCCATTAGGCCATAGTAATTTAAGAAATGATTACTTTTCTTTTATTATTTTATTTTCTTATATGAGAGCATTCATTCATGAACCAGTAAATTAATAAAATTTTATATATGGAGACTTAAACAACAATCTCATGTAAAGCATACATTTGACACAATTTTCTCACGTGGAAACCCAAAGGGAAAAAACCACCAATTTGTTGTTTTTTCTATGATGTAATTTAAGCACCAACTTAATTGCATATGTTAGTTTGTGAGCACCCACTCAATGGAGGCACCAACCCCCTTAGTTATAGCAAGCACCAACTTGCCAAGAGGCACCAACCCCTTAAGTGTTTAGGCACCAACCTGTCGTTGTCGTTGTTCTACTTTTTCATACAATTTTCAAGTTGAAAACAGAGGCATATAATATTACAAGTAAAATACCATCTAATGGATGTTTGCAGATGCAATTTCTACACTCTTCTTTCTAAACACTTATGGCAACCCTCCACTTGTTTCTTTCTCTGTGTTTTGTTATCTCTACTCAGGGCTCTCCACTGTTTTCAACACAACACTACACTTGCAACACTATGCACCTATTTCTTAGGCCACAACTCTGCTCTTACTTCCTCTCACATCTGCTCACTCTCCCACTTTTCTCAATGGAGGTTCATAGTTTTGTTCCTGTGCTACACTTGGCTTAATGTACCCACTGGCATCATCAAATCTGCCCAAATATGTACTACTGGCATGGCTATCCATTCTTTTGCTGACACACATTTCCCCTGTGATGTCATTGCATTCAAGATTAGAGGAATGGGTGATGATCACTGTCACGTTGCATGCACTCCATGCTTTTGCTTAAACACACTTCCCCTGTGTTGTCACTGCATTCAAGATCAAAGGAATGGGAGATGATCACTTCTCTGTCATGTTGTAGGCACTCCATGATGTGTATTAAATCTCAACTCTCCTCACATATTTCACTAAGGCTCCCCATGATCATTTATGGCTTGCAGAGACTTAGCTAGACATTCTTACAGCACCTTTGTTCTTCATTTATATTTACAATGTGTGCATGGGAGTTTTTTGGTTGATTCATACATCTTTAATACACCTTTCTATTTTTGTTATATCTGCGAATTTGCACAATAGAACACTATCAGAGCCTTTTCCATATCGGTGCTTTTGCGCATAAAAGCCATACAAAAGCAACGAACTCTAATAGTCCTCAACCCCTTATGTATGTCTCTCTTTTTGTTTTCCTCCATAAAGATGAGGGTTGTGACTGAGGGCTCATCCTTAAGGTGTTGGAAGACTTGAATCTCCCTCATTAAAGCCATATTGAACCAAACCCTTTTACCACCATCTTCATTTTGCGACAATTGGAGTGTTGCAAACCCCTCTCATACCATCTTAAGAGAACTCGTCTATTTAAGATGTCCTAGGCACTTGCCTACAATCAACCCATAGGCTGTCTCTAGGGAGATTTATTTGCCTCTTGTTGCACTTGTGTTGCAGGTGCAAGATTTAGTTACAACAGATGACATCATATTTAGCAGCGATGTGGAGAAGTTGGGTCATCGGTTTGCAAATTGTATGCAAAAGGAGTTTGAAATGTCCATGATTGGTGTGTTGTCCTTTTTCTTGGGTTTGCAAATTGCACACTCTCCTCCAGAATTAGGTGCAAAGGGTTGTGACAATAGAATCTTCATCCACTAATTTCCAACAGAAATATGAGAGAGTAAGAAGGTGAAATGGAATGTGGGTGGGGGTGGGGGGAGTTAATATGCAATTAGTTGATGTAAATCTTCAAGCACATAATAATGGGTTTCAATCTCTGTTTAATAGCCAAAGAAATCTGAACTACTATAGGTACTGCATGCATGTGAATAACATAAGTAATTTTTTGATATGGATAGGTTCTATTTACTATTAAACATTGAGGATAAATCCATTAATTAGCAAGAAACCCAACAGTTGTCATAATGTCATTTCAAAGAGAGGACTACACAAGTGAAATGTAATTACCAGGAAAATATTACTACACATTAATCACATTTGGAATCAATATAAAAATTCCATTTGTCTCAAAGGGTCCAATGACTAGTCCTTTTATTCAGTAATGAAATTAGTGAAGCCCCCCATTAAACAAGACAATTGAGCCCAAATCGGCCTCACAAAGATCAGCCCTCTCGGGTCCCTGAATCCTTTGTAACCCAAACCTCTGGAACTGAACCCCTTGTACAATATTTCTTCCCCTTTTTTATAAGAAGAGGGGAACTGTCATTACAGTTTACAAAAAAATATCTAAACCCAAGCCCTAGTTGTCATGCTAGATTAGTTGTCTCGTCTCTGTGACAAGCTCTGCTGCCCCCATAAAGATTACAACGGGATCAAATCCCTTTCTTGAAAAATACAGAAATAAATACATAGAGAATGAGAATCGAGAGAGAAAGGAGGAGGTGTCCCCTTGTTTCTTCAGTGGAGGCATTGAATTGAGCCATGTCCCTACTGTCATCAGGCTTCTTTTGGATGTTTGGGGCAGTTCACTACTGCATTGGTCGGCTTCTCTCAATTCTTCTTTGACTTCTTTCGGCACCGACTTATGGAGGTGTGTTGCAACCTGAGTCCTTCCATGAATGCGCCCATACATTCATTAAACTCCCCAACTGCCAATCCATCCATCTTTTAGAGCTTTGTGTAGTGTTATCAGTGTACAATGTCTTGAGCTTTTAAATCATTTAAAACAAACAAATTGGTGGGGGTTAGCGTCTATCTCTTAGGCCCCTTTATGCAAATTTCCCCATAGGAATTTAGGTGGAGACCAAGGGATTTTCCTTGAAGTGCTTAAGGCCTTCAATAAACATGCAGTGGACCTTTTTCTTTACATCACAATAAGTCCCTTATCGTTCGATTTCCAGGACACAAAAATTTTATAGGTCATCATTTATAATATATTGCATCTTGGGACCCTTCCTCATCACATCACAATCACTGATAAACCCGAGACCCAACGCCATCGATCGCCGATAACCTACTAACGTCTTTTTTACGTCATCACTGCCACATGGCACTTGGAAACAGCCCTATAGGACCCCTAAAAATTCCAAAAAATGAGTGACACATGTCCCCCTGCCATGTCATCATTTGTATGTGCCACATCATTGTTGATGTCAACCACCACATTAGCTCTGAAGACCAATCAGAAGCCACCACATAGCCCCCTGGAAGAGAGAGAAACAGGTTAGCTCGACCTTGGTTTTGCCACGCTTTTCTTTGTTAATGAATTTCTCACCCGCCCCCCGATGATACTAAACTGCATCAGAATCGGCCCCCCGACAATATTACATTGTATCGCAATTGGCCCCCTGAAAATATTACATTGTATCACAATCGGGCCCCTAGCAATATTACATTGTATCACAATTGAGCCCCCCCACGTAGTATTCAGGACTTAAATCCCGCCGATCGGCCGATATATGATATTAGCAATTGATGGATCACAGTTTTTGCAATCACCAATGTTCCTAGCCTGCTAGTCCCCATCAGTATAGATATGCAATTAAAATGAACTGTCCCAAGTCCCGATTGTGATTTTCCTTCAACACTTAGCCATTTTTGGGTTTTCTGAGCTTTCTAAAGGGATTCTTCAACATGCACTAACTCTTAATCCACTAACCCTTTTTTGGACTTCTATATACCACTAGAAAGATCTTTCCAAGCACTACACACTAGAGAGGGTTTGGTTTAACTCTGACTAAAAAAGAAATGAGTGACAACATCATCCACATACACAACACTATTAGAAGATGATTATTTTCATATTTTACATAGAGATTGTTGTCAACTAAGCCTTTCTTAAAACCTTGTTGATGGAGATACTTGTCCAACCTTTCTTACCAGGCTCTAGGGGCCTGTTTCAAACCATACAAAGTCTTCTTTAGTTTTCATACACGTCCTTCATCAGAGGAAAGTATAAATCCTTCAGGTTGCTCTATGTGAACCTCCTCTTCTAAGTCTCCACTGAGAAAGGAAAACTTTACAGCCATCTAATAAACTTTGATGTTCTTATGAATGGAAAAAGAAAGGAAGATTCTTATGGCCTCTAGATGAGCTACTAGTGCAAAGGTTTCTTCAAAACCTACTCCTTCTATCTGGGCATAACCTCTTCATACCAACCGAAATTTTTTCCTGATACTTGACCTTCTTCATTCAAATTTTTCTTGAAAACCCACTTGGTTCCGATAAAAATTTTCTTCTATGGTCTTGGGACAAGCTCCCATGTGTCATTCTTCTCAATTTAGTCTAGCTCTTCATTCATGGCTTTCACCCAGAACTTATCTTCACTTGCTTGATAGAGGTTCTTGGGTTCTATTTGTGACAGTAGAGCAAAACTGGCAATATTTGTACCTCCCACAAGTTTCCTTCTGGTCTGGATGCCCTGTCTTTGATCTCCAAGGATCTGACTCTTAGGATGTTCCTTTTGTACATACCTAGAAGTCTTTTTTGGCCTTGAATATGTGCTTGCTTCCACACCTTCATTGTCTGAATTTGTTTCATTCAGATATGTGGCCCTCAACTCTGAACTCTCTTCATTATCTGAGTTCAAATTACTTACAGAGGGTTCAATTTGTGGGCCTACTTCATCAACCATTATGTCAATGTAGTGTTCTATCTTCCTTGTTCTCTTGTTGTAGCATTTGTACCCTTTTCTTCGAATGCAATATCCAAGAAGTATTCCTTCATGAGCGCGTGAGTAAAGCTTTCCAAGGTTCTTTTGATTTTTTTTAATGAAGCATTTTCTCCCAAACACCTTGAGGTGTTCAACTGATGTGGGTCTACCCTTCCATAACTCATATGGAGTTTTGTCACTGTCAGGCCTGAGATGTGTTATGTTTGACAAGTATACTACTCTTTGAGCTACTTCTCCCCAGAAGTGGTGAACCAGTCTTGCTTCATCTAACATTGATCTGGCCATTTCCTAGATTGTTCGATTCTTCCTCTCCACAACTCAATTTTTTTGAGGATTTCTAGCCACTGATAATTTCCTTCCAATACCTTTCTCTTCACAAAATTCCTCAAACTCTTTTGAGGTGAACTCTCCCCCTCTGTCTATTCTCAAGCATTTTATCTTCAAATATTTCTCATTCTCTACCTGATCCTTAAACTTCTTGACGTGCTCAAATTCTTCTGACTTTTCTTTTAAGAGAAGAATCCAGGTAACCCTAGTAAAATGATCAATGAATAGCAAGAAGTACCTTTCTCCTTTTGATGTTTTTATTCTAGTGTTACCATATATATCTATGTGGATAAGCTCCAAAGGTATGGATGAGAAGAAATCTTTTGATTTGAACAGAGTCTTGGTCTACTTGCCAAACTGACATGATTTGCATATGGTGTTATTAGACCTTGACAAACTAGGCAATAATTTTACTGCATTTATCTTGCTTATCCTTATCAGGCTGTCAAAATTCATGTGCCGAGCCTTTTATGCCACAATTTTTCTTTTCTTGTTTTACTCAAATAACAGTGGACCCTTGAGTAATCAAACACATAAATGTTATTATGATTCTTGCCTACCTTTCCCACTAGTTTTCCATCTTTTATATTGCGGATCCCACAATCTTTAGATCATAAGGTCACATTATACCCGTTGTCACACATCTGACTAACACTCAACATATTGTGTTTGAGGCCTTCCACATACAACACATTCTATGCTTTTGTCTTATGATCAAGGCTAACCACTCCTTTTCCCTTGATTCTTGTTGGATCATTGTTACCAAAGGTGACATTGCCTCCTCTATATTTTTCTTTTAGTGATAGAAACTTGCTTTTGTATCCAGTCATATGTTTGGAGAAACCATTGTCTACATACCATTTATTTTCCTTATCATGCAGTGGTAATGCGAGTCCACATGGCATGTTCTTGTTAGTCTTTTGTTTCCAGCTTCCATTATCCTTTTGTAAATGTGTCTGTCTGTCAGTTTGAGGTTTAGATAGGTATTCAAACCTTCTTCTACAGTCATTGGCTTTGTGCCTGAAATTATTACAATTAAAACATTCAACTTCACTTTGTAGGGGAGTCAAGGCATTATGATTCCTTAATGTGGAGTCTTGAGACTTAGCAGTCTGATGTGTATTAAACCTAAGATTTTCATCTCTTTCAACTTTGACAGTTCTACAATCAAGAGCTTTGTGTCCAAATATAAGACACTTATAGCAGTGACCATAAAACATGTAGGCATGCCTATTGTTAAAACCATTGTAAGATTTAGCAAAGAAATAACTTGGTTGACTAATTTTTCAACCCATCCTACATTGACAATCTCCTCTTTGTTTGGTTGCTCTTTTCTCTTCATGAACTCTTTCATGATGATTCCTCCTATGATTCCATGTTTCTTCGACTCCTGTGGACCTGAAGTTTATCTTCTTCTTCTTCTCGATAGAAGACTCTTGTTCCTTTGAGTACCCTAGTCTATCTCTGGTTCCTGAGGTCCTTTGACAGCTTAGAATTTGATTTAGTCTTCTAGTACCTTCAACAAATCTGTCATCTAGACCCTTCTTGGCCTTTTCTTTCTCAAAGTTAGTTCTTAGAGAGACCTCTACTTCAAGATACTGGCAGTTTTCTTCCCATTCTTGAATCATACCTTGAACTACTTCCTCCTTTCATCTAGCTCCCTCTAGCTCAACCTTCAAAGACAGGGAATCATATTTGCAAGTTTTTGAGGTCGTTTCCCTCTTTAACTTGAACATCTCTTGCTTCAGTTGCTTGTCCTCCACTTCTAACCTTTCATTGTTTCCTTCTTCTCCTTTCAGCAAAAGAGGAAAACTATCCTTGCTCTTCATAACTTCGACAATTTTTTCTTTCTCGTACGAAAACTCCTCATTATCTAAGTTGTATATTCCCTCTTCTGCATGCTACAATTGTTCCTTTAGCTGCTTGCTTTTCTTTCTTTCTTTCTTCAACTCATCAAGGGCACTGATGAATTCTCCTTCAATGTCTACCACTCCTTCCTCTTGTTCCTCTTCAGAGTCTGTAAGACCTTGTTTCTTGGAGTCTGTTTTGAGGGCCATAAGATGATACTTATTTGACTCATTTTCTAATGATTCTTCACAGCCTTATTCCAGAGTTGAACTATCTTCTTTGGAATAGAATCCCTTCTTTTTGTAGGGTTTCTTCTTCTGAAATGTCTGAAACTTATTTCTAAATTTCAGAGCATGTTCTCCTTCACCCTTTTCTCTGTAGGGGCATTCAGAAGATAAATGTCCAACTCTTCCACAATCAAAACACTTAAAGGGAAACTTCCCTTTATATTTACCAGCGCCACGCTTCAGTTTTTTGGCTAGTTGAACCGAGTCCTGATCAGATTAACTACTAGAGTAGTCTTGATGAACTTTGTGCTCCTTGCCCTTATTTGATATTCTGAATGTCACTTCCTTTGGTTCAGATTTATCCATTCCTACTCTCATATCATAGGCTATGAGAGTACCATGTAGCTGATTCATTTTTAGAACCTTCAAGTTGACCATTTCCTCTATGGATGAGATTTTGGGATTAAATCTCATGGGTAGAGATCTCAATACCTTTTGAACAATAAATTCTTCCTTGAATTCCTCACCAAGTCCATATTAACTACTTCATCAACTCTAAGAAAGTATTCAGCAATGCTTTCATTCCCAGTCATCTTCAAGCTTTCAAATCTTATTTTGAATGTCTGAAGTTTTGCTTGCTTCACTTTGTCATCTCCTTCATGACACTGGTTAAGATTCTCCCACATTTAAAAGGTGGAATTATAGTGCATGACTTTCCCAAGTCCAGACTAACTAAGACCAGCCAGAATGGCATGCTTGGATTTACCATTTCTCATATACAGTTTATTTCCATCTGCATCTATGGGATGTATATCTAGGACATTGTAAATCACTAGTACAGAGGTCCAAAAATCTACCCCTAGGGACATGGGATGTGCCTCCATTCTTACTTTCCAAAAGGCATAATTGGCTCCATCAAGGACTTGTACCTTACTCGAGTAAACTTCTTGACTCTCTTTCCTATTCATAATTCCTTAAGGATCTTCCTTCCAATGGTTAAACTATTACTAAAGGAACTTGGCTTTGATACCAATTGTTGAATCAAGAATTGTTGGGGGGGGGGGGGGGGGGGTGGGGGGGGCGGGGGGGGGTTTGAATTAGTAATTTAAGAAACTGTTACTTTTCTTTTCTTATTGTACTTTCTTATATGAGAGAATTCATTCATGAACTAGTAAATTACTAAATGTTTAGATATGCAAACTCAAACAATAATCTCACGTAAAGCATACATTTGACACAATGTTTTCACATGGAAACCCAAAGGGAAAAACCCACCAATTTGTTGTTTATTTTATGATGTAATTTAACCACCAACTTAATTACATATGTTTGTTTGTGAGCACCCACTCACTGGAGGCACCAACTTTCTAAGAGGAACCAACCCCTTTAGTTTTAGAAAGCACCAACTTTCCAAGAGGCACCAACCCCTTTAGTTTCAGCAAGCACCAACTTGCCAAGATGCACCAACCCCTTAAGTGTTCAGGCACCAACCTATCACTTCCATTGTTCTACTTTTTCATACAATTTTCAAACCGAAAATAGAGGCATATAATATTACAAGTAAAATACCATCTAATGGGTGTTCGCAAATGCAATTTCTACACTCTGCTTTTTGAAAACTTGTGGCAATCCTCCTCTTGCTTCTTTCTCTATGTTTTGTTGTCTCTTCTCGGGGGTCTCCACTATTTTCAACACAACACTACCCTTGCAACACTCTCCATTGTTTCTTAGGCCACAACTATCCTCTTACTTCCTTTCACAACTGCTCACTCTCCCAATTTTGTCAATGGAGGTTCACAATTTTGTTCCTATGCTATACTTGGCTCAATGTACCCACTATCATCATCAAATCTACCCAAATTTGTACTACTGGCATGGCTCCCCATTCTTTTACTGAAACGCACTTCCCCTGTGTTTTCACTACATTCAAGATCAGAGGAATGGGTGATGATCACTTCTCTGTCACGTTGCAGGCACTCCATGCTTTTGCTGAAACATACTTCCCCTATGATATCACTACATTCAAGATCAGAGGAATGGGTGATGATCACCTCTCTATCACATTATAGGCACTTCATGTTGTGCATTAAATCTCAGCTCTCCTTACATATTTCACTGAGGCTCCCCATGATCATTTACGGCTCGCATAGACTTAGTTGGACATTCTCACGGCACCTCTGTTATTCATTTATCTTTACAATGCGTGCACGGAAGTTCTTCGGCCATCAACCATACTAAACTACATTTAAATCCATAGTTGTCAATTCAAACATCTTTACTACACCTTTATATTGTTGTTATATCGACAAATTTGCATAATAGAACACCTGGGAGCCTTTTCCACATCGGGGCTTTTACGCATAAAAGAAATACAAAAACAACGAACTTTGATAGTCCTTAGCCCCTTATGTATAAGCCACTCTTTTTTTTCCTCCATAGAATCGAGGGTTGTGACCGAGGGATCATCCTTAAGGTGCTAAGTCCTCCACACCCTCGATAGGGGCTATATTTCCTTTGCTAGCCCCTTACACATTTGTTTCATAAAATCATCGTTTATACCCCAGGAGGCCATTTATTGAAGAATTCTTTGTGATGCAACTATGCGAGCCACCAAGGATCATTAATTATCGATTATCAAGGTGATGTCATCACATGCCACATAGTGTCATCTGACCAGTGACACGTGTCATCCAGATATGGCCCATTAGGCCATCCAAAACCCCAAAACAACCTGCCACGTGTCCCTCCATATTGTGATTTCATGTTGATGTTAGCATCTACCTAGCATTATCAGAACCAATCAAACATTGCCATGTGTCCTCATCAGAGCTTCTCTAATAATGCCACCTATCGTTATCAAAGCCAACCACACACCTCCACGTGTCCTCTTGGATGAGAGATAAAGGGCCTTTCCCTTCTTGGTTTCGCAACGATTTTCATTGTAAAAACAATTTTGACTCTCCAGATGATTTAACACTGGAGGCCTCAATCTTGGTCTCACTTTTGAAATGTTGAACATCGATGTGCCATTGTGTGTCGATTGTCAAGGCCTCTAATGTGCGATATCACAAACCGCATATCACAACTTGATGTTGTGTCGCCCCCCTAATTCTCAATCCTCCAATATTTGATATGTTGGGACCTCCGTTATGCTGATATCGCAAATCGCTAATCAGCGGTTCACTTTTTCCATGCACTTTGCCTTGAACCCCCCAATCGCTAATTGTCAGGATCTTTGATCTCCGATATTCCTCACAGCATAAGGCATGAATCACCCTGAACTCCAATAGGCCATATCTTCTAAATCACATAACTATTTCTGGACTTTTGCATACCATTGGAGAGCTCTTCCAGATCACTTTCCAATGAAAGGAGTTCGATTAGCCACTGAGCCCATCTACTGCCTTAAAAGATGGCTCCAAAGTATCTACATATCATATTATCACAACCACTAAGGCATGAAGCCCCATCATTAGGTTGAGCCTTGTTTGACATTAATGCCAACATCTACACATCCAACAACGTTCATACCATCAAATGTACAACAAAAATCTCATTCAACTTTGATTTGTATTTGCTTTCTTGCTTGAATGCAAAAATCTCATTCAACTCTTCTTCTGATTTTCTAGCTTTCTTGAATGCCAAAATCTCATTCAACGTTGCTTCTAATTCGCCTATTTCGCCACCATACCCACAATAGTTTTCAATCTTCTTAAATAATGAAGGATCCAAAGGGTTATTTGGAAAATAGCATCTTGAAAAATCCTTATCCCCAATGAAACCAGAAGCAACAAGAACATTATTGACAAAGATTAAATCCAATTGCTTCTCCTTGGGACAATGAATACCATCTAAATATACATATTCAAAGTACACATTCTCAATCAAACTAGAAGATTTCAATCTTGATGGAGGAGATATAGATAGAGAGTTGCAATTTCTTTCACTAAAATTGTCAGTTAGTCCGTTGTAATGGTCATCGAAATTTACCCCATTCCCTTGTATAAAATTTTCAGCATTATGCATTGGTTTTTCAAATCTATCAAACTTCAGTAAGCAAAGTCACAAGCACAATTCTTAAATATTTGAGCTAATTTCCTTGAAACCTTTGGGGTTGGGTGTTTCTTCTTGGAAAGGAGAGTCAATAATTGAAATTGGACTATGTTGTTCTTCTTTCTCATTAGTAACTTCTAAATCTCCAAATTTAGGATGATGCAAATGGTTTGGTGGACTACAAGATGCCAGAGAGCTTGGTTATGTTTTCTCTGATGGAATCCCCTTAGTTACATAAACATCATTATCATTAAATTGCATGATCATTGTGAACATAAGCAAGGGAGTCTAATGGTTCCAATGTTATCTCCTTTGTTTATTTAGAATCTATAGATAATTTCTCGTTTATGATTCCCTTTGAAAGCTCAAGTGGTTCATTTTCCATATGGTGAGCATGTGTTGATTTCCCACAAGTTTTCTAGTGCTCCAAAACATCCAACACTACTAGGAGTGCATCAAATCCCTCATCCAAGGTTTGGACATAAGTATCTAGCTGCATCAATGAATCAAATTTATGGTTGGGTGATCTTCCTCCATGTAATAATATGTTTCCCTCCAAACTTCAATCATTCCCCTTGAAAATAGATTCATCATTTTTAATATTGTTGAACTCAGTAGGAAGATTGATGCTTGACGTGTCAGAAACAATCCCATGTTCCTGGCTTATGCTGACATTAGAAATTATGCTTTGCATTTCTAACCTCTCTCTGTCAAAATCCATGGATGACACATGTATTGACGGAGACCTCAAAAGACTCCTAGTTGGGATATTTCCATTTTCATCTTCACCACCTGTATCAGATTCATGTCTAACTGGCAATTGATTTTCTTCAACTTCATAATTGATTTTGATGTTGTTTCTAGAGCTCTTAGGTTGACATACTTTTTTTTTTGTCCTCATGCAAAGCAAGAATTTTCCCCAATGTGCTTAAATACCCTATACATTATTTCTCCCCTTCATTTGCATGGGTCAACCTCAATCTCTCTGACATATGCTTCGTAGCTTATATGTTAACTATAGATTCAGATGAATTTGGAGACTTACCCAAAGGATATGATGAAGTCCCACCAAACCTCTTTGTGTAATCCAATGAATGTTTGGTAACGGAAGTGGAAACATCAATATCTCTACAAATGCCTAGCTCTTCAGAACTAACTCTCGACCAATTCAATGAATTTTTCTTTCCATTAATTCTAGTAAAGGTAGTAGAAACTTCCCCCAATCTGGAATGGTGTTATATTAAATATCTGGTCACACTTTCTCTCACTTGCCTTGTAATATCTCGAGCAATTTCCCTTGGATCTTTGGGCCCATCATGAATTCGACTCTACACACTCTTCGAAGTATACATAGAGTCATCCTTCCTAGTCTCTTTGAGTCCCATATTAAGTCTTTCCCTCACTTCCTCCAAAAAATTGCAAGTGTTAGCTCTTTCACCTTCACCTATACTTTTAAAAGAAGCTTCAGATTGAGAAGAGTAGCTTGGTGGTGAAGTGGGTCTAGCATTTTGGGCACTTCTAGGGCTAGGATTTAATACAACTATCCTTGTTGGTAAAGAACAAACATTATTATTTCACAATCATTATAAACAATTTCAATCTTATCATTAACTATAATCAATTAATTTCACCAACTACAATCAACCAATGTCTAAAATTTTCTCTATTGGTAAGGGATTTCCACCTTCCTGACTATGCATACTTTTAAATCTTAGTCCTCATAGTCGATTGAGTAGACATGTCATGGTTATTAGTGGTTATCAATAAGATTCATTGGTTCTTTTTTCTTTTCTTGTGGGATTGTTTATGCTAGTTAATAATATTCTTTATGAAAGTAGTGGTTCAAACAATAGTCAACAATTTGAGCAAATTTGATCTAACTAGATTCTAGATATTTCACTACTCCTGTTAATATTGAGCTCACATTTACTTGTACTCATTTTCTTATATCTCTGCTTGAATATGTTATTTTTTTTGTATGTGAGGATCTATTTTAACACATTTGTATCCAATCTCCAAGTTGTGATTCTAGTGCTTTGATTTAAACAATGGTGATTGTTCCCTTTGGTGGTTAAAATGGGATGTATTTCCTAGCCAAAAATAAATTTGTATTCAAAATTAGATCACCATCCCCACTCTTTAAATTATATTTTATTTCTTATTATTGTTGTACCATCTAGCTTGTGCCAATACTAATATTATTTTTTTATATTGTTGTACCATCTAGCTTGTACCAGTACTAATATGATTTTATATATTTTTATGCATGCATTTCATGCTTTTATGGTTTTTTATATTACGTATGCAAGTCGCAGCATAGTGTCTTGCACCTAAAACTGATATGTTTTTTTCTTATATTTGTATGCAGACAACATTTTCTTTTATGATTAATCCATTATGTATCTTGGCTAGGATGTATTAATTTGGGTACAAGGTACCATTATGTGCATTGGGCATGAGGTTCCATTTCTTCTAGTTTTGGTCCCAAGGTACCATTATCTTGAACTACGATTTTTGAAAGAATGGATTGTTGGACAATTTTGAGTACATACGACTCTCTTTGAACATGAACAAACTTTGTTTATGGTTTATTTTTTGAAAAATATTGTATTTTTTTTTCCCGGGGAAAAATCGTAATTTTCTATTATAGTGGAAAATTACATGTTGTAGATGCCATTGGCATATGTTGTACGAGTGACCAAAGTCATCTTAAAGTAGAAAATTTTTAGTAGTCTATACAAAAAACCAGGAAGGGTACACCATCATGTATCTGTATGCATATTCATATATGTTACAAAATTTCAGAAATAACCAAAAAACTAGCTCTGTGAGTCACTGTTTAGTTGTCTCAAAATAAAAAACACTTTGATAAATTAGGGCATACATCCCTTTACTGATCTTGTTCAATAAATGGATTGTGGTAGAACTAATAGGCCTACCCCTATCTTTCCTACTGTATCAGCCATTCCCCTCTAGGATGGTGCGCTGCCTCTTTAGAAAGTTGATCCGCAAATTTGTTGTGCTCCCTGTAAATACAAGTACATGAAATCTGATCAAAATGTGATTTTAAAAGCAATGCATCATCCAAAATGTTCCTGAGTGTGTGAACGTGGCATTTAGTAATGGAATTGAACCAATTTATGGCAATCTTAGAGTCCCCAAAGATTTGTATTTGTCAGCAATTTTGGTATATTGCAAAGTATAGTGGGTGACAAAGCGAAAGGAGCTTAGTGAAGTTGTTTATGCTAGCACCCAATCCCATACAGAGGAGGAAGGTATGTATCTCAGTTAGGTGTAGTAGAATCCTCCCCCCCCCCCCAACACACACCCCTGGTATTGAGCAGAGCCATCAAAGTAGGCCCAGGGGTGTGCTTGATCAATAACCTCTAGGATGATAGTTCAAATTGTGGCAGATTGTGGCAGATTGTTGATCATCCGAAATTTCATTATAATTTTTTTAGATTTTTTGAACAATAAGAGGCCATCTAATGGGAGATTTCGGGATTTCATGGTGGGGTCCACATTCCACCAGCTATTCTAAGCATCCTTTATACCATCCCCTTCCCATTGCTGATTGATATTTAGCACGAGAAGCACCTATTCCCAAAGATGTTATTTGATGGTGCAAGATAGGAATAAGTGATTTTACGATTCCTCCTCTCATTAACATAGTACACACCAAGATGGAACTGGAAGGATCATTTGCTAAGATTAGTACCGGATGGAGTCTTGTTAATGATGATGTTCCACATGAGAAGACGAGTGGGTGGCGGGCCTTTTAGTTTCCATAACATACGCCACCAAATTTCCAGTGTGATGGGTTTATGAGCTGCATGGATGATGAGGTATCCATCTTTTGGAGTGTATGTCCCCCTCACAGCTAGAGCCCAGATCAGCTCATCCTCATCATCCCTGAGCTTCACATGAAATTCAGTTAATGCATTTGTGTATTGCCTCCACTCCTTACTCCATTTCTCGGGTATACCTATATCGTTAGTAGAACTCCAAACTTGTTGATAAATGGAAGTAGTTAATTGGTCTCTTATATGAGCAATGGTGGCCACACCTCTATTGTTTAGGAAAGCTATCAGTTCCGGAGGTAGGTTGTTCAAGTTTCCGCATCCAATCCATGGATAAACCCCGATGCAGACATACAAACCATTGCCAATTGACCAAGTAAGTCCACTCCTAATAATAGGAAGAGTATGAATGACAGCTTTCCATATCACTGATATTCCTTGTTTGTTCCAAGCTGGTAACTGAACCCATTCCATAATATTGTGTTGCTAGATGTATTTATAGGTAACAAATTTTGTCCATAGGCTTTTTTTCTTCAGGAGAAGCTAGCCTAATTTGGCCACTAGTGCCTAAGAAAAAGCAGAGATATTCTTGAGGCCACATCCCCCCCAACTTTTTTGGGAAAACAATTCTACTCCATTTAACCCATGCAAAGGATTTCCCTTCCTTGTGCCCCTTCCATAAGAAATTGCAGCAAATACTTTGTATTCGGGTTAAGATATCTTGAGGAATCAAGGTGAGAGACATCTAGTAGACCGGGGTGGCTTCTAGAACATATTTTATGAGCATCAGATGACCTGCTCTAGATAGTAGCGGATGACTTTAGTTGTTCAGTCTTATTTCGACCTTGGCTAGTAACCATGTCCAATAAGTTATTTTGTATCCATGGGATTTAATCCAGAAGCCCAGGTATTTCAATCCATCCACCTGCTGTAATCTCTGGAAGGGAAATTTTTGGTATGCTTGATAGGATTCCTGAGGAGAGCAAGTAGAAAGGGTGATGATGGATTTGGATTTGTTTATTTCAATCCCCTTTGTTGTGCTAAATAAACGAAACACCTCAAAGAGAGTGTTATTGTCTTGTATGCCACCATTGAGGAAGATTAGAATATCATCCACGAACAACAAGTGCATGAGAGTGCATTGATCCATGATCTTGAGTCCCATAAGCCTACTTGATCTTCTTTCTAATATGATTAGTCTGCCTAACCCTTCCATAACAATCAAGAAGAGTATTGGAGATAAGGGTCATCCCTGTCTGAGTCCTCGCTCCGCATGAAAGAAATAGGAGGTCGAATGAGAGTACCGAACAAGACAGTTGTGATGCAGCACATGATCCGTCTAATGAATGGGATAGGGAAATCCAGGTGACTGAGAATCATCCTTATGTAAATCCAACTAACTCAATCAAAGGCCTTAGATAGATCTATTTTGAGTATGGAACCTTTCAGATTCTTCTGCTTGATGGAATGAAGGGCTTCCTAAACCATGCCTATGGCTTCATGGATTTGATGGTTATGGAGAAAGGAAAATTGTTCGGAGGATATATTGTTAGATAGGATAGCCTTGATATAGTTGGCTATAATCTTGTAGAGGCAATTGCAGAGAGAGATGGGTCGGAAGTCGTTGAAAGATATAGGGGAGTCCGTCTTGGGAATCAGGGAAATGAAGGTGGTATTTATGGCTTCATACATTCTCCTAGATGTTTTGCACACTCCTCAATCACCTTGAGTAGGTTTGGGCCAATAATGTCGAAAAAGGTAAGATATAATTCCACTAGACCATTTGTCCGGCCCCAGACTTTTATTCTTATTGGACCACTTCAATGTGCTCTCTAGTTCCCCCATGGTAACTGATTTGATAAGGTCCTCCTCAGAGTCTAGCTCCACAAATCTAGGGAAATGCACCGCAATGCGGATAGTATATGCAAGTGTTGCACCTGGTGGAGCTTTGAAAATCTACTTGAAGTGTGTATTCCCATCTGTGCCATCTGATTATAGGTATTGGCCATCCGCCCATGTTCTCTAGGCATCTTCCAAATGGTATTGCAGGCCCTCCTTCCATTGGAAAATTTATGAAAAAACTTAGTATTGTCATCCCCAGCTTGTAGCCATATCACTCTTCTTTTGAGTCTCCATGTCTCTTCCTAATCCAACAGTATCTTGGATCTTTGGGCTTCCAAGCCTGTTAAATGAATTTTAGCTTCTACAAAGGTGTACTCTCTACCATGGTCATCCATTCGTAAATCCAACTATCTTTCAATGTCATAGAGTGTTTGCTCCTCCCTGGATTTTTTCCCCTTTGTCCAGGATATAGTGAGTCTTTTAAGATTCCCCAAATTATGACAGAAACCCTCAACCACCCAAGGTTCATTTGTTAGGGGATGGTCTTTCCAATACTCCAATACTAACTTGAGATGATCAAGGTCCTTTAACTAGGTCGAGTTGAATTTAAAGCGCGACTTGGGCTTTCTTGTAGGACCTTCCAGCTCCAAATGGATGGGGGTATGGTCCAAGATCCAGCTCGAACCCACTCACTACCTATAATTTGTGAAGGTAGCTAACAGGTCCTCATGAATGAGAAAGCGATCCAATCTTCTTCCTAGAGTTGCTTCTCCTGTCCTTTTGTTGTGCCATGTTGACAGCTTTTTGTTCATGGGGATGTCAATAAGGCGATGTTGCTCCAATAGTAGTTCTAGCTGGTCTGAGAGGGGGTCCAACTTAGAATGATGTCCTCAGGATTCTTCATGACCAATGGTAAAATTTAGGTCTCCGCCTAATATAGTAGATTTTTCTATTACGGATGCCTTAATAAATTGTGCCAAAAGTCCAGTTTGCTTTTATTTGGGGCATATATATTAATAATATGGAGATTATTGCCCAGCTCTATAGAGAAAATGTCCATAACCAAGAATCCATGCCCACCCCAAGAAGAGATAGTTTTGATGGTCTGGGGATTTACCCCTAGGGAAATACCCCCCAAATGTCCTATGACATCGAAGGCAGGAAAGCTCCATCCATGCAACGTAGCTTGTAGGGTCTGCATTATCTGCTCAGCCATGCCTAGGGTCTCTTGTAGAAATATGATATCATAGGGCTAAAATCCAAAAGCTCTTCAAAGCTAATTTTTTGGGAGGGCTAGCTAAACCCCTACAGTTAAAAGATTCCCACTTCATGGGGGGGCCCTTCCGTGGGTATAATGTGCTCTAAGTACCCTTTCAATAGTGTTTTGTCTGCCCAATGCCACATTAGCCCCCGCAAGCTTGATGACTTTAGAAATCTTAGAGGGCCTTCCCCGAGAGGGTTTGGGCTCTGCAATAGAGGATGAGATACCTAATCCAAACGATTAAGGGAATACCAGGATATGAGATCGAAGGTTGTATGAATGTGATCCAGATGCAGACAAGGATACAGGGGGGTAAAAAATGTAGGGAGTGTGTATAGCCAGGGGCGTAGTGGAGAAGATGGTAAGAGGGGGATCGAGAGAACAATTGATAGGAGTGGTGTCTGTTATCACTCAGGTTGTCCCTAGGCTCCTAATAGGGATACGACCGAGGTAACCACAAAACAATATTTGGATTGCAGGTTCTAGCCCACCTGCAATCGGAGAGGGCTCTCTCTTTATGATTCAACTTTTGTTGATGATTTTAGGCTAGCTTTCTAGCTTCAAGGGAGTGTTGTTTGTGATTGGATGGAAAGTAGGATTCTCGAACAAAGAGGCAAGGTAAGGTGTGATAAGTTTCGAACCATTGGGCATGGAGTCACGGATTGAGGCTTGCTTGCGTTTTCTTGGTCACAAGGGGATACGGAGCGGGATAGCCACACAGGATACAATTATCAATCTGGTGAAAGTACGGAATGAGAATCAGGGATGAAAGGCAAAGGAGAATCATTTCATCATGC
>APFE030667326.1:4046-31209 GCA_000404065.3 Pinus taeda | reverse complement strand
GAGCATTGCAGCATGCAAAGTACGACATATTTGGCCTGTAAAATGTCAATCATGAAATATGAATAACCTGCTGCAGCAAGAAGCTAACAGTGTCCATGCAAGGAATAAATGCAGAAGCAGCCATAGATAAAATGAAATAACTAAAATTCAAAGCAGAGGAACAAAGGGGAGGACCAGTACCCGCAGATGGAGTAGATGCCACAACAGTCCAAGATCTAGTCATGGGTGGGGAGATATGCGGAACCTGGGCAGTGCACGATGGCCGAACAGTGTCCCCAACCACTACCAATGGACTATTCAGATGTGAGGGCTGCTTATCCACTATTGGGTCTTCAGTCTACATGTGCTTCTTTCCCTTAGAAGATGGAGGAGATGATGGCGAGACGAGCGGGAATTCTTTGAATAGATGCCAAACCTTGTGGCATCTTCTACACCGGAAGGGAATGCCTTCATTATCAAGGATTTGTCTACGTGAATAATGCCTCCAGTGAAGGATTATCTTCTCCTCCAATCCTTCCATTATATCTAGATGAACTAGTATACGAGCCATGGTCATATCGTCGGATGATTCATAGGTCTTGTCATGTTCCATATGAGTTCCTAGTGCATTATCGATGCATTTGAAAACATCCTTAGACCAAAATTGCATAGGAAGCCCTGGTAAGTGAACCCATATCAGCCCAATTCTTGGCTATTCCCTTTCAGGGTCAAATAGGGGGTTCCATCTTTTCATCAGAACAGGTGCAAGTTCGATGTGCCAAAATCTTGAGAGGATCCAATTAGTATACTCCTCCCTATGGAACCTAAGTGCAAACCACCCCCACGTGAGGACTCTGATCGAGGGTAATTCATTGAGGAGTGAACGCCAAATTTCCATGGTCTATAGTCACAGTCACTCCGCTGAGTAGTTCCACCCTCGAACGCATCCCACCAGGACCCTTTTAACCGTGTCCACCACTTCACCCATCGTAAGGTATTCCCCAAGAGAGAGGTTAATTTCCTTGTCTGTCACCTTTAAGCACCGTCGTTTCTTGACCTTGTTAGACCTCTGAGCCATCGGGTAGTCTCGGAAGGGACCCCTGATACCCTGGTAAACCGCATGCGGAAATGTAGGAGTACTCTTAGGGTTTGGGACGAGCATACTGAAACAACCCGAGGGAATAGAGAAACTGTGAGGAGGGTAGTTAGGATTAGGAATAACACATCGAGTCGATGAGGAGAAGTGGGGGGTTGATGGCCCAGGCTATGAGATTCCTGAGGAGAAGGGAGTGTTGGATGGAGCTGCAGAATGATGAAGGTCAGGAAGCGAAGAGTCAAATGAGGGTAATGGATGAAGGCATGCCCCAATGAGGTTGAGGTTGTTGGGGAGAGCGAATGACAGTCCAAACCGGATGCAGTGTCCAATGCAATAGTGGGATCCAAGTGGGGCACAAATGGCCCAGGTCGGTTCAGGGCAAGATTCTGAGTAGATAGTGGGTGGATAGATGAGCCAAAGGAGCCAGAATCTGACACAATGTGAGGGTGAGACCATATCTCCTTGTAGGGATTTAGGTCCGTTGAGTAGTTAACAGCATCTTGTTCCATGCTGTCGACAGTTGAGATGGAGGTCGGTGGACGGTAATGGTCACATGCAAATTTCGGCGTCAGACCGAAAACCGTAATGCCTAGGAGCCCGCAAGTAGGAGACTGGAAGGTGCGATGGCAGAGGCACCCATGATATTATCCTAGTCCCTGAGGTGAAGCAACGTGAAGTCGCAAAGCCTCCTTCGTCGCCATTCGCTCAGAGCTCACTCCAATCTTTCAAATAATTTTGTATTATATTCAAGATTTAAATTTTTGATGTTGATGAATTGATTGATGCATTGGACATGTTTGGAGGAATTTTTTTCTTTTATTATGGAATGAATCTTTCAACAAATATAATTTTGTATCTATATTAATTTAACATTATGACCATCTTGCAATAAAAAATCTGAAATGTTTCTTTATATGTGGCTACATTCTCCTTGAACTTATTGAATAAAAATGGTGATGGAAAGCCAACTATAAAAATATTAAGTATTATTGTTTTATATTGGGCATATGTTCATTAACCAATCAACCTTCAAATTCATTAATCCTATGGAACATCACTCTCCTTCTCCAACAAATAAGCTCAACTCTGAAGAGAGTTTGGTGGAGCTCGTCTATATTTTAATCAAAGTGTACATTGGATATTTTTGTATTGAACATGTTAATTAATGGGTCAAACATAAAATTATTGTCAAAATTGACTTATTTTTTGTTTGTTCATCCTATAACATGCTCAAATCCATTTGATTTTTTATGAAAAGTTAATATTAACAATGTCTTAATTAGTTAGAATTATGTTTGAATGGTATAGAAGAGTCAGATTATAAATATGGTTCCTTAACTGCATTAGCCAATTTTATAGCCAGGTCATATAATTCTAATATCAAGGTTGGAATTTTCTATTAATTCAGTAAAAAACATAACAATATATAAAATAATAATATAACAATAACAATATAAGAAATATACAACATAACATAAGATTTATATATAACATAACATAACAACAACAATAAGAAATAGCATAATGTAATATAATAAATATACAACAATATTTAAGAAATATAACATAACAAAACATCTAGTTCATATAAGAAATAAAACATAACAATATCATACAACAGTATAACAAGAAATATAATCTAACAAAGCTTAATTAACCACATATATATAGATACATATATAAAGAAAAAAGTTAAAAAATGTACAAGTATTTGCTTCCTTGAATTGAAGACAACATAGCACATAGGCTATAAATTTATTGTCCAATATTGTAGCTATCTAAGAAAAATAACTACATATAATATAATTTCATGTGTTCCATTCACATGAAATTTGTTAGTGGCAAATTTTCAAGCATAGTATCATGATCTTTTATCGACAAGTTCCATTGTTGTAGCTTATTTCTACTCTTCACTTCTTTCAAATGCAACAGAGCTACTATAACCAAATGACTATATTGGGCACATATAACATTTGGTTTGTAGTCTTGAAAAATAATGTGGTATTTACATTTCATTACGTCTTCAAATAAATGCCCCAATAAAAACATTGAACCAATTGGATATCTATAATTTGAATGATATTTATACTTAGTTTGTAGGTTTCTGTGGAGTGGTTTTTGAGAAATAGAGTTCGGACGATCCACAGTGTTCTTCATTCTTTTGTCAACGTTTCGAGTCTATACTCTCAGAGCAATGTGCTTTTCGACTTAGTGCATCACAATAAATAATAATGCACTTTCTCTGGGTTATCTTCTGGTGCAATGTATCAAGTTAACTAGCTTTACATATAATTCATCATCTGTTAATCTTTAACCAGTGCATCATTACTTCATTAAAAAATTTATTAAGCAGAAACTAAGAGCATTAGAGAGCATAAATACATAAGAAACCCATCAACACATATGAACACCAAAATTTTAGGTGGAAACCCAATGTGGGAGAAAACCATCGTTGTCGTCATCTTTGTCTTCTTTTAAAAGTAAACTAATCTTCTTACTATCTTGTATTAGTGTAGACTTTAACTAGTACGCAGGCTCCTACCCGCAGAAGGCTATAACCTTCTCTTCTTTTTCAAGTCCTACTGGAAGGGAGCTACAACCCCCTTATCCTTAGTTCTTTGTGGATCACTTTTCATAATATTTCAAACTAGATCCATTCCAAATATCATATAGCAATACTAAAATCAACACTCTATCAAGTCACTGAACTAACTGGATCACCAAATCAAATATTAAAATAACTTATTCAAACACCCAGACCAACCTATATCATTGTATATCCATTCACCAGAATACCATACTACATATTGTTCATAACAGAAACCAGATCTTGTCACTGCAAACCCTGATTAAACACATGCCAGAATATATACACTATTGTTCAGAGGCATACCCATGTATATACACACTTTCCCTTAGGATGACCTACGTACAGATCTCAAAATACAAAAATCTGAATATGAATTACCTTACTATTAAAACAATCACTAAAACACATACTAACCCCATCACAAATCTATAAACCACATACAGATCATCACATAACAACATCATTACTATTTATTAGTTCAACCCAACCAACACTGTTAAACATAGATTACAATGAAAGATTTCATCGACAGACATCAACAAACAAATCAATCATTATCATCAGCTCATATTGCAAAACCCTAGCAGATGTACGTGACCCTTATAAATCATTTCCGCGTATTTACGCATCTTTCATACTTGATACCCATGTACAGATCTGTACGCGACTACCCAGAAGTAGATTCACGTATGTACTCGACCTTTATGAAGAAAACCTGCATACAAATCTGTAATTACTGAGTCAACCCTTTGTTGCATAACAAAACACTTGTCAAACCCAAATCTTGACATATACTATAACTGATACACATCATAACATCATCATCATAGATCTATCAAACCATAAGAAAATTATTCAATATGTAGTCATTTTAGATCTAATAGATCTGATTCATCATCATACTCCTTAGTGCACATCTATTTCAGATCAAATCAATCGTCAATAACCCAATATTTTCACACATAACACTTTGATCTCCATCTCCTTATATAACTTAGGCCTTAGCCAATACATTAGGAAAATTGCGTAGTTATGTCGATGATATTCTTTAACGAGATCAAATATATGTTATCGTGCTTATTACTATGGGCCAATACCATGGTAAAGACCCCTAGTATTGAGAATACTATGATGTGGAAACTGTACATGACTTTACTTCCCCATACCCCCGTATGTACGTGACATTTGTTCATAGGACCCACGTATAGTTCTTAAAACATCACCTTTATCCTTTCTCTATCTCTGAACTGATATCCCTTTATCCAATCTCTTTGTCACATCTATACCATCCCATAAACTCAATATGATACCATCATGTTGACATATTTATCAAGTAGGTTGTCACCAAGGATAACACATTAGTCATAATGCCAACAATCCCCCCCTTTGGACTTGATAGCAACCACTTTGGTGCTTGGTCACCACCACCTGTAGATACATGTAATCATGTAACCACATATGTCTATATACCAAAATTCTCTCCCAAGTCACCAAGCATTCCCAAACACCAATTTTTTCTCCCCCTTTGACATCAAGGGCAAAGGGCTGACTAATGCTTAATGAAGGCTTCATTCTCCTTTTGGAGAGATGAGCACTTTAAATCTGATGTGGCTAAATATGAGCATTTACCATGCTCCCCTTGAGCATATGTTTAATATGCTAGAAGGTATATAAAGAAATACATGATGTTATGACTCAACCAAATATGGTTTTTCCTATCATCAAGGACTCATGCTAACATCAATCACCCAACAGTGGAGTTACATAATTGACTTGAATGAATATTAAAATTTTACATCATGAGTATTTTTATGACCTTTACATCAAGAGACAAATATGACATTTAAATCCAAAACCAAAGACCTCAATAGAGAGGTAGCAAGACCAGGCAATCATCAGCAACCATCATATGAATTTGTATTATGACAGTCTGATAGCAGAAATATGATCATCATTATGCAATAAGGAATGGTCAAGGAGTCATAATGAAAACAATGCACTATTAAAAATATAGCAAATGCTCCCCCTAAACCTATGCCATCTATTCAATGTCAGGACTGATCATATTTTCAATAGAGTCATTAAAGAAACTTCTTCAATCAGTAGGATCATCAAAGCAACAATGTCATATAGCAACCGTCATAAACCAATATTAATTCTAAGTTTCATTTGAGAAAAAATAGACTAAAATATACCAGAACCTCTCCTTGAGTATGTCCCATAGTTTCTTCTTTATAGAGAAACATACACTACTATCTAGAACCCAACTTGTGTATATATGCAATTGTTCTTCATGTTATCCACGCAAAAAAAGTAAACTGTAGTAATTTCAGTTTCATCTCCCCCTAAACATGAAATATCTATCAAAATAATTAACAAAGTGATGTGGCAGAGACCACTCCTAGTTTCTGTCTGAGATATTGAAAGGAATCACGTGGAAGTGGCTTTGCAAGTATATCCACAACTTGTTCCTTTGAGGGAAAATATTCCAGTTTGACCTTTTGTTCAAGCACTTGTTCTCTCAGAAAGTGATATTTGATTGGAATATGCTTGGTTTTTTAGTGCATGATAGGATTTTTAGAAATACTTACGGAACTAGTATTATCACACAGAATAGGTATAGGTTGAGGACAAGAGACTTGAATGTCTTGCAATGTGTGCATCATCCATAGAATTTAAGTGCAGCAAGATGCAGCAACAACATATTCTTCATCGATAGTAAATAAAGCAATGGAGCTTTGTTTTTTTATGAACCATGATACCAAGGGAGGTACAAAGTAAAATTCTCCTCCACTAGTACTCTTTCGATCATCAATATTACCTGCCCAATCTACATCTATGTAAGCATGAAGTGAAAAATCTGCATCTTTGGGATACCAAAGACCAAAAACTTGAGTTCCTTGTAAATACTTGAATATTCTCTTGACTACATGGAGATGAGTTTCTTTAGGATTTTCTTGAAATTGTCTAACAATCCCAACTTCATGCATAATATCTGGTCTTGTTCCTGTAAGGTAGAGTAAGCTCCCAATCATAGATTTGTATTCTAGTTGGTTTACTGAAGGAGAATCATCATGTGAACTAAGATTACATCTTGCTACCATAGGTGTGCATACATGCTTGTAGTCTTCCATTCCATACTTCTTCAAAATCTACTTGAGGGACTTGGTTTGTGAGAGAAAGCTACCATTATTTGCTTGTTGAACTTGAAGACCAAGAAAGTATGTTAGTTGACCAAGTAAGGACATTTCAAATTCTTGCTGCATAATTGAAGCAAATCCTTAATTCATAGATTCTTCATTTCTTAAAAATATGATGTCATCAACATAAACAACAACTATAAAAAGTTTGTCTTTATCCATCTTTATATATGGATTGTTATCTGCAGACCCCTTGGTGAAGCCTTGTTGTTGAAGATACTTGTCAAGACGATAATATCATGCATGTGGGGCTTGTTTTAGCCCATACAACTCCTTTTTAAGTTTGAAGACAAGAATTTTATCATTTCTTAGAATGAACCCTTCAGGTTGTTCAATATAAACTTGTTCTTCTAGATCTCCATTACAGATGCAGATTTAACATCCATTTGATATACTTTAAAGTTATGAAATCTTGAAAATTCAAGGAACATTCTTATGGCTTCAAGTCTAGTTATGGGTGAAAATGTTTCTTCAAAGTCTATTCCTTCTTGCTAAGCATATCCTTTGCATACGAGTCTTGCTTTGTTTCTAATTACCTCTCCATTTTCGTTTAGTTTGTTTTTGAATACCCATTTTGTCCCAATAAAAATTTTATCATGAGGTCTTGGTACTAGTTCCCATGTATGTTTCTTTTCTATTTTACCAGGTTCTTCATTCATTTCCTTGACCCAACATTCATCTGAGCTTGCTTGATTTACATTTTGAGATTCAATAGTATATAGTAAGGCTAGATAACTAGAAGTCCCAACAAGAGTTCTTCTAGTTTGTACTCCAGCTTTCTTTTCACCTAGAATTTGAGATTTTGGATGATTTTTTTGAACATACCTTGAAGGAGTCTTTTCTGATTTTTCTATGATATCAATTCCTTCTTTTAATGCTTCATTAATTCCCTCTCCTTCATCCTTTTGGCTTGTTGTAGGAACAAGTTTTTCATCTATTGGTTCTTCCCTTTTGGTACGCGTGGATGCTTCATCAATTACAACATCAATTCATTCAACAATATTTTGAAGTCTTTTATTATAGCATGTACATCCTTTTCTTTTAGAGGAGTAACCAAGGAGAATTCCTTCATGAGCTCTAGATTCAAACTTTCTAAGTTTATCATCATTATTCTTTATGTAACATTCGCTTCCAAAAACTCTAAAATGTTTGACAGTTGGAGGCTTACCAAACCATAGTTCATAAGGAGTTTTATCATTGTTTACATGAATATGAGCTTTGTTGAGGATATTTATGGATGTATGTGTTGCTTCTCCCCAAAAGGTATGAGGTGTTTCGGCCTCATCAAGCATGGCACATGCCATTTGTTGGATTGTTCTAAACATTCTTTCTACCACTTCATTTTGTTCAGGAGTTTTAGCTATGGAAAATTGCCTTTTGATACCACGTTGTTCACAAAAGTCAAAAAAATAATCTAATATAAAATATCCTCCTCTGTCAGATCTAAGACATTTTGTTTTTAAGTCTAATTCATTTTCTACTAGAGCTTTGAAGACTTTAAATTTATCAAATGCTTCATCTTTATGTTTCAATAATCCAATCCAACACATTCTAGTAAAATATTCAATGAATAATATGAAGTATTTTCCACCTCAGGGAGATTTCTTTCTCATAGTACCATGAATATCAGTATGAATAGGTTCAAGTGGCTTACTTGAAGTACCTTCTTTAGCATTAAATTGAACTCTGGTTTGCTTACCAAATTGACATGATTTTCATGTGTTGTTTTCTGGCAGAGAGATGTTAGGAAAGTCACATACTGCGCCCATCTTGCTTGACTTGTGTAATTGAGTGATGTTTAGATGTCCCAATCTTTTTTGTCAAAGTCATCTTTCTTATGATATGCTCAAGTAACAATGCTCTTGTCTTCCTTCCAAGACATAGACATTACTTGGGGTTCTTGTTCATTTTATTATCATCTTACCTGTATCTACATTTTGTACCACATAGTTCTTTGATCTGAAAACAACCTCATGTCCTTGGTCACACATTTGACTAACACTCAACAAGTTATGCATTAATCCATCAACAAAGAAAACATTTTCAGCTTTAACCTTGTCCTTTAGCAAACCAAATCCTTTTCCTTTGATAGCAGCATGTGAGTTATTTCCAAAGGTTACATTCTTTTCTTTCTTTATTTCATTAAAGGAAATAAAGTTATCTTTATCCCTTGTCATATTCTTTGAGCATCCACTGTCAATGTAACACATTTTTTCTTGATCTCCTACATACAAAGCTAAACCACAATTTTCAAATTCTATGGTTTTCTTTTTCCATACCTTGGATGTTGTTGCCTTTTATTCATTCTAAAGAGTTGGTCTCATTTTGCTTCTGCATTCAGTTTCTCTATGCCCAAAGTTATTGTACACGAAACGTTTTGTTTCATCTTGGAGAGGTGATAAAGTATTGTAAGAGTATTTCTTTAATCCAATCTCATTCTCTTGTTTTCTTGCTTCTCTAGTCATGATAGCTTTATAAGTGACACATTGAGAAGTCTTATGGCCAAAATTATGACAAGTGAAGCATTGACCATTGAAGTAGAAGTTCCTATGAGTATAGTACCTTTTTTGTAATCTCCCTTTTGATTGTGGTAAGGGTGATTTACTTGAGAGACATTTCATCCTTCATTCCTTTCTTGAGAGATGGAATTTTGTTGACTACCTCCCTTTACTGCATTGAGATAGTTTCCTATACCTATTTCAAAAGATTTTACAGTCTTTGATGATTCTCCATTGTATCCAAGACCTATTTTTATTAGAGGAGAGCGTTGTACTTTGATGATTTATTCTAGGGTCTCGAATCCTTTAGCAAATCTAAGGTTTAGACATTTTTTTTTCTCAAGTTCCTTTCTTAGACTTACTATTTCTAGTTCTAACCTTTCATTATGCCTCTGCTTTTCGAGAATTTGTTTCTTTAGTGATTCTTTTGCTAACCCAATGTCTTCTAGATGAATTTTAAGTCGAGTTATTTCTTCAATGAGATTATCCTTTTCTTCTAGAGCATCCATAGAAATATCATCAAACTCATCAGTACATTTATTTTCAAATGCCATAAGTAATTGATATTCTTGATCAGACTCATCCTCTTCACCATTTGAAAGACCATCACTATCTTTGTGTGTGTAGAAACTTTTCTTGTTTTCAAACCTTCCTCTAAAATTTACTTTTGCATAATTTTTCCCTTTCCCACGATTTTCTTTATAAGGGCATTTAGCAACATAATTCCCAACTCTTCCACAAGAAAATCATTTGAAAGGAAGCTTACCTCTGAATCTACCAATTCCTACTTGGAGTTTCATTATAAATTCTTCCTCTTCTTCTGATACATAACTTGATTCCTTAAGCTCCTCCTTTTATTTTCCTTTAGAGGTAGCTTTGAATGTTTCTTCTCTGATATCTGAAGGACATCCTTTTCTCATTTCATAAGCTATGAAGTACCCATGAAGCTGGTCAAGAGAAAGGTTCTTCAAATCTTGCATTTCTTCAATGGATCAAATTTTGGGGTTAGTGATCTTAGTATTTTCTCAACAACCATTGATTCTTTTACTTCACCACCAAGATTTCTCATTGAATTAACTATGTCATATACCCTAAGAAAGAAACTTGCAATACTTTCATCACTATGCATTCTAAGGGTTTCATATTGAATTCGAAAGGTTTAAAGTTTGACACTCTTTACCTTAGTGTCGCCTTCATAACTCTGGATGATCTTGTCCCATATATCCTTTGCGGTATTCAGTTGAATGACCTTTACAAATTCTTCTTATGCCAGACTTCCCAATAGAGTGTTGACATCCCTTGCATTGGCCTCATATTTTTTATTTTCTTCTTCATTTGTGGGAATGCAGGATGGATACTTATAGCCTCCTTCAACGATTCCCAAAACATCAGCTCCAAGTGACTGCAGATAAGCTCTTGTTCTGAATTTCCAGAAAACCAAGTTGGATCCATTAAACAATGGTGGCCTGATAGATGCCACTCCCTCTTGATTTCTCATCTTGATGAATCTTTTTTCAAGCGATCAAGCTTCTTCTAAAGTACCTTCTCTGATACCAATTGTTAGTAAAAATACTAAGACGGCGGTGAATCGGTATTTTTAAAACTTACTTCAACTTTACTTTTCGTATTCCAATTTATATATGTGATTGTTATTCAATGAACCTATTTACATATGCGACAGTGATGAAAGAAAAATATGTATATCCTGTTAACTATTAATTTTTAATGTTTAACTAGTGCATCATCACTTTATTAAAACATGTATTAAGTAAACTATGAGTGTTAGAGAGGAAAAATACATAAGAAACACATCAACACACATGAAAACCAAGATTTTAGGTGGAAACCCAATGTGGGAGAAAACCAACGTTGTTGTCTTCTATGTCTTCTTTTAAAAATAAAGTAATCTTCTTACAATCTTTTACTGGTGCAAACTTTAACCAGTACACAGGCTCCTGCCTACAGAAGGCTACAACCTTCTCTTGCTTTCCAGCTCCTACAAGAAGGGAGCTACAACACCCTTATCCTCAATTTTTTGTGGATCAATTTTCAGAATATTTCAAACTAGATCCATTCCAAATATCAGATAGCAATATTGAAATCAACATTATATCAAGTCACTGAACCAACTGGATCACCAAATCAAATATTGAAATAACTTATTCAAACACATAGACCAACTTATATCACTGTATATCCATTCATCAGAATACCATACTACATATTGTTCATCACAAAAACCAGATCATGTCACTGCAAACCCTGATTAAACACATGTCAGAATATATACGCTACTGTTCAGAGGCATACCCACGTATATACGCACTTTCCCTTGCGTACAAATCTCAAAACACAAAAATCTAAATTTTAATTATTGTACTAATGAAATACATACTAAACCCATCACAAATCTTTGAACCACATACAGATCATCACATAGTAGCATCATTACTATTCATCAATTCAACCCAACTAGCACTGGAAAACATAGACTACCATGAAAGACTTCATCAACAGACAGCAGAAAACATAATAAAGCAAATCAATCATTATCATCAATTCATACTACAAAACCCCGCAGATGTATGTGACCCTTATAAAGAATTTATGTGTATGTACCTTTCATACTTGATATCCATGTAGAGATCTGTATAGACTGCATAATATACGCGACTACCCAAAAGCATATTCGCATATGTATGCAACCTTTCTGAAGCAAACCTGCATACAGATCTATAATTACTGAGTGAACCCTTTGTTGCACAACAGAACACCTGTCAAACCCAAATCTTGGCATACACCATAACATTTATACATCATAGCATAATCATCATAGATCTATCAAACCATAAGAAAATTATTCAATATGTAGTCATTTCAGATCTAATCCATCATCATACTCCTTGGTGCACATCTATTTTAGGTCAAACCAATCATCAATAACCCAATAATTTCACACATAGCACTTTGATCTCCATCTCCTTATATAGCTTTGGCCTTAGCCAATACCTTAGGCCAATTATGTATTTATGTCGATGGTATTCTTTGACAGGATCAAATATCCCTTGTCACGCTTATTACTATGGGCCAATACCATGGTAAATACCCCTAGTATTGAGAATACTATGGTTCAGAAACTATATGTGACTTTTCTTCCCCATATCCGCGTATATACACAACCTTTGTTCACAGGACCCACGTATACTTCTTAAAACATCACCTTTATCATTCCTCTGTCTCTGAAGTGATATTCCTTTTTCCAATCCCTCTGTCACATATATATTGCCTTGTAGACTCATTCTGTTGCCATCGTGTTGACATCTTTATCAAGTAGGTTTCCATCAAGGGAAACACATTAGTCATAATGCCAACAAACAAATCACCTTCTTTAACTATATTAGAAAGACAATCGGAGTCCTTGTCAATCACAACCACTTCATTGTCCATCTCCTCATTAGTAAACTTTGGAAGTGGGGGAAATGGTGTCAATTCTTCATGTGTCCATGGTTTGACATATTTTTTATTGTGGTTTACACACTCAATGGTGGATTCCATATTATCAATCCCTGCAAGACAAAAGCAAGGGTACTTTCATTTTTGAATTGAGAATATATTTATCATTTTCTCACTTCTAATGGAGTACAAACCTCTTGTTCTGTGGATTTGTTAACAATTATATGGCATCGATCTATTAACATCACCCAACACAATATTCCAAAAGTACTTGCTTGAAAAAAAACTAATGTAAGCCAAATTTAGTGACTTATAAAGATATCATTTCGATATAAAAATACATGTAACACGTGTACATATATTAGAACTACACACACACACACACTTAGCTATGCACATGAGCCATCCTTAGATTCGATACATGGCTTATGTTTTTCTTGTACTAGTTAACATCATTTGAATCTACAAGTCGAGAAGCCTCTCAATTCAATTGATGCCTCCTAAGTGCACATTTTATACACGCCCCAACACCATCATGATATCCTTTTCCATGCCCTATCTCAAATAAATTCCATGTATGCCAAATACCATTTTTTTTTATGAAAGCAAGACAGCTAGAGGAATGATATTGATGATTTAAATTGACCAGCATAATCAGTTGACCATACCCAATGTTCTTTAAAATTGATCGATCATTCCAATAAATCTGTATAAAGAATATTAAAACAATGTTGAAAAAAACATGCATCATATGTGTTGTAGCTCCCAGAGACAACCTTGGATTTCTTCCAAGACCAGTGCCTGGGCACATCTAGATTTTGAGTGCCTCAAATGATTCTCAGTAAAATGGAGACTTCACATATATTCTATATGTATATATAAAAGAGAATGGGTTGGCTCATTAATCTAAAGGATTAAGACATGAATTTATGGTACTTCTTCACATGTACAGTTCACAGAAATATATGCACAAAATAGTGGAGGCCAAGTAGTTCAAGGACTTACAGTTTAATAATATTTTGTAGAGAAAATGAGAGAGGATAAGGAGAAAGAGCAACTCATCACATAGAGCTTAAAACTTCAAGAATTCTACACTTAACACATAGAGCTTGAGGCATTAAAAATTTCTATACTTGTTTGAGTTACAAGTAGATATAATGGGCAAACGAGAGGTTGAGTGTTATGATTCTTGGATCGCAACTTTCAAAGATATAACTTTAGTGACCCATACAGGCACACGCATTAACAATGTCGATACAAATGAATCTGTGATGAAGTTACAGGAACATGCATTAACATATCAATACAAATGAATCTGTGAGGAAGTTTTGAAATATTTCTAGCAGCTATGATTGCATGAATTCAGAGAAGAAGCATGAACATAAACGGGTTTTAACAGAGGGATAACATACTGTAATACTTGAAGGGCGAATCACCACCATTTGCTTGATATTCTGAAATATATGTATTATAAAGCCATATAGTCTTAAAATAACATGTAGTGTTTTCTTTAGAATTTCCTAAACCTTTGTGAAGTGTTGCTTCCTCCTATTTCTCTGGAGAGAAGGAGTGTTGAACATTCATTACATCGAAATATATTTGGCTAAGTCTCAGTTGTCAGGTTGACTAGCTGTCTCAGCCAAGAATGGCTCCATGGCCCAAAAACATTACAGAATTAATTGCCTCATTGAAGGGAGGCACATTACAAGACAACAAATAAGTATACAATCTGACGGAAACATAAATGAAATATCTTTGTGCCCATACATGTGATTGCCTCTGCTTCAGGTTGTAGTTCGCTCTTTGTATGGCCTCCTATGTTGCTTAGTCAACTCTCGTCACTTCTACCTTTACTGCTTGAACCATTCATTCTTTAAAGTTGGGAATGGGTGCTATCGGTTTCATGTTGTGGTACTGAAGCAGAGGACCCCTAGGAAGTACCTTGTTTCCCCTATATATGGGAGACCATGCTAAATAATTAAATCCTCCTGAGCTACTAAGTCCTCTTTTACTCCTATCTGCACTGACCCTGGTTCCGTGTCACAATGGGCCTTTCTAGATCAGCCCACGCCGGGTTTGAATGCACCACCCATTTTCTTAAAATCCAAAACTACTGACCCATCACGCCTTTAAAGTCCTACACTACACTATCAATGCCCTGATATTCTTGGTGATGTGCTTATGGTGTTGTTAGCACCTGGATTGAACCTCAGGCTGAAGGGAGGCAATGCCACGGTAACCACAAACCAATCTTAACCAAGTAGCTAGCCCTACTAGGCCAGGGGAGGGCTCTCTCCGTAAGGATCTCAGTCAAGATGACTGGATCAAGTAAAGGATTTTAGGCTAGGTATAGTAGCAAAAAATTTTTGAATGAATTTTGTTGGTGTTTTGCCGGATCAAGAGGAGCTAGCAGTTTAGGTCTAGGAAACTAGGTCAGAAATGCAGAGTGTTCTATGGGGCAAGGTAGGCATAGGCTTTAGCACCCTTAGGTTTGATGAGGTGAAGTTTTTGACTGGTGATAAGCTAAGAAGGGCATGTGAATATCATGGATCCTTCTTAAATAGTAGAAAAAACATGAAATGTTGTGTGTTTTCCCAAGGCAGAGCATCAAAGTTAATGGATTCTACCTATCTGACTTGAAAACATTCAACTAACAGCAATTAAATGAGTGAGAGCATGCATAAAACATGTAAAAAAATTATCACATAAGAAGAAACTATGTTAAAACTCCATACCACAGGGATCCCATAAAAATAGATGTAAATCTTATTAATTTCCTTGCTAAACTGCTTACAATGATGTACAATCAAGCACTGAGCATCCAAGTGAGTCCAACCTCTCACAAAGAGAAACAGGAAGAAGATATAGACAAGAATTCAACTTCCTCCAATCTTCAGGGGTCGAATCCCTAAGATGAGGAGCTGATCTAACAGATACTAAACAAGAAACAGGAATATAGGCATCATCAACAACTTGCCTCTAAAAGTGAAAAACTGATTCATTTGACTTCAAATTAACTCCTAAAGAAATAAATCTACCCTCTACAACTTTTTAACCATCATATTTACAAGCCATGACATAATTTAAAATAGTAAATCATCCACCATGTGAGAGAATCCATGATCATAGTGAAAAACTGGAAAAATAGGCATCCTAAGCAATATTTTCTCTACACGCAACACCACTAGCTCAACACGTAGTGACACTTGTAGGTCCCTTTTGAAGGCCTTCCCTGCATCCAAATTGTTCGCATGATAGCTCATTGGAAAGTTCTTCAAGTATACTTTCCAGAATTTCTGCATTTGGAGCTCATTTGACACCTCAAAAAACGATTCTCCCAAGACTACTTTTGTGTGTCCAAAAAGTGACAGAAAGGTCATTTTTAGGGTGTTTTTTGACCTTTTGGTAGACCAGTTCTTCCCCAAAAACTTGCTAGGCTGCATGTCCTCACTGCCTTGAATCCTAAAATGCAAGCCATTTTTCCATTGGGTGCCCCTAGGAAAATTGCAGAACCGGTGGCACTGCACGTCTAGGCCATTTTCCTGTGTGTCAAATTTCCAAAAATTGCAAATGTTAAAATTTGCTAAAAACTTCCCCAAAATTTGTGTGAAGCCTCACCATCATATGCTCTGATGATTCAAGGAAGCCTCAGCCAACATTCTAAGTCTATCCTCCTCTTTCTTGCTCTTCAAGGCCCGTCTTAACCTAGCTTTCATCTTCTTGATTCTTATGTTGCAAATCCTATTGCAAGTCCTGTAATGATAGGCCATGTCTCTGAGCATTTGATTATCTCTATTGGCCTTCTGTACCAGCTTCTCAAGGTGTAGGTTGACTCTCTCAAGCCAATTTTCTCTATCCTCTTCTATCTCCTGCTCAATAGGGGTCAAAGTGACTTGTGTCTCTTTGTCACTTTGTCGTTTTGCCTTGACCACTTCCAACTCCATGAGGACTTGTTTGTCACTCAATTACTTGTTTTCTTGCTCCAAATATGTGATGACATACTTGGCCTTCTCTATGTTGTCCATCAAAGCCTGTACTTGAGCCTCCTTTTGCTATATGATGATGTCTTTGACAGTTTCTTGATCCCGAGTCTCTAAATCAATGGTCTGAGTATCATGCTGCTCAAACTCATCATGCTCTGCTAGATCAAAGTCTCTTTCCCCTCATCATCATTAGGCATTTTATCTTTTCCTTTATGTAGTTTTTGCACTTGTACCTGCTATGTCGATGAAGAAGACAAAGCCGCTTCCACACCCTATGGAGCTAGCATTTGCCTATGGGTTGATGAAGAAGGAAAGGCCCCTTCCACACCTTATGGAAAAAACGCTTGCCTATCTGTTGCAAATAATTTCCTAGTGCCTCTCTGATATGTCATGTAAACGGGCACCTCAGTAGTTCTTCTCTCCTTGGCCTCCTCATTTGTCTTCACCTGAGCACTGCTGGAAGGTCTTGTCCATGTTTGCAAAGTTGAGGTTGTATGGAGGGAATGAGTGAAAGTGTTTTAGGAATGAGGGGAAAGGATATGAGCTTGTGGCTAGGAAATGAATGAAGGATTTAGGAAATGAGAGGGAATACTTGTTTTGAGAAATTTCCCTTGGGGAAGAGGGATAAAGGGGATGAGAAATATAAAATAGGGATAAAGGGACAAAGGGATAGGGGATAAGGAAATAGGGATAGGTTTTTAGAGTTGTAATGAGTGATAGGAGGAACAATGATAGTTTAGGATTTTTAGGCATACAAGGGGGATTTTAGGATTTCATGTTTCTCAAGGAAAATGATGATTATGATGTGGATATGCAAACAAAAAACATTGTAAGGAATGTCAAGTTACTTGTAGGCAGGTGTGAGAACACAAATGTGCAGTTTGTTGGAAGTTTTGAGACTTTTCTAGCCTTCCTACTTAACGCATAGCACCGATACCCAGACACACAGTGCCACCCTCTAGGCACAGTGCCAGTGTAAAAATACACTGGGAAGTTTTGCCAGACAAACAGCCCCAGCCTCAACGCGCAATGCCACCTCCTGAATGCGTAGCGTTTTTTTCATGACACTTTTGGAGGTCTTCCCAGTGTCCAAATTGGGCATGGGATAGCTGGTTGGAAAGCTTGTCAAGTCTACCTTCCATAAAATCTTGAATTTTTCAATTTGGAGGTCATTTTCCCTATCAAAACCTCAATAACCCAAGACTGGTCAAAATGTGTAGAATGAGGCTGTCAAAATGCAAAGTGATGTTCCAGTCAACGTTTGAAGGTCTTCCTCAACTCCCAATTGAGTTCATGATAGCTCATTGGAAATATCTCTATGTCTATTTGTCATTTGACTCATCAAGAAAGCCTTTTGGTCACTCAAGGTAGGACAAATATTGATTTTCCCAAGGTCACTCCAAAAGTGCATCAACTCTCATGAGGCAATTGTGTTTTTGAAATTTCTCTAAAACCATGACACCTGTGTAAAAAGTGAAGGAATTTTTTCTTTCTTGGCCTATTGTTGACAAAAACCTCTCTCACGTTTTCCAAATTATTCCCTGTTTGGTCTAAAACATAGTTTGAAGAAAAACCGGCCCTATGTGTGGCAAATGATTTGTCCCTTGGAATGACTTATTGAAAAATGATGGAGACATGATGTGTATGAGTTGGAATTGTCTCATACTCACTGAAATGACCTCCCTTATGCTTCATATACTCAAATGTATATGATTCCATAGCCAACCCTAGCTCAATGGGTGAGGAAGTTAGGGTTTAGTGCTTGTGGAAAATGATGATTTGGACACCCTTGGAAAAAACAACTCCCTTTGGCATGCACTTAACCCTTTGAAAATTTACCCTTTCACTTGACTATTTCCTTTGAAAAATTGATCTTTTGATTGTCTAGCATCTTTAGAACACTGAGTTAACAGCTTGAGATGGTGAAATTATTACATTTTAAAGACATAAAATTACATAATGAAATAAGCATTTCTCTTTACAAATCATCTTCACATGGTGAAGGGATGTTATTTGATCACCCTTTACTTGCTGGTCTTATGCAATGGAATGGAACCTTGGCAATCGTAGCAACCTAATGAAACCTTGAAAAACCCTAAAGACCTAATGAGACCTTGAAGGACTGAATTTCAAGAAGACATAATGACCTCATGACTAATATAAATGGCATGATAAAAATAACTTTATGGATGATGTATAGTCAACAAGATATGAAACTATGCTAGCAAGTAATCACATTTAGGGAAGAGTGATGTTTTTGGACTAGGACTACCATTAGTGACTATTTGTTTTTGCATGACCTAGTGGAATGATAAAAAAAATCTAAATCAGACCCTTCAAATGATATGAAAAGAGGATTTTTGATCACTGATGGAAAGATGTAAATACTGACACTAACAGGTGTAATATGGGGGACTTTCCAATGTTGGTCCTTATCACTAAAACATTGTGAAACATGCAAGTCTCGATCCCCTTTAGGCCCCTTTGTTTCATCCCCTTTCTATAATATTCTTCATATGACTAGTGTCTTGAACCGGGTGCTTAGCCCGAAGGCACTAGAGCCTTTAAAAGCTTGTCCAGGGGCCTTTTTCCTTTAATACATGAAATCCTACACTTTGGCGATTTCTGATGTTTTCCATTGATATTTCCTCTAGACCCTTGTGATCTCGATCTGTGGGTTTAGTCCCACCCAAGGTATCACAATCACCATACGGGAGATATATTTGATGTTATGAAGAATTTGGTATCTATGGATAAATACAAATTCCCTAGATAAGTATCTATATCTAGAACAACAGTTTAAAGCACTTTACCCTTTTTTATAAACAATAGATAAGACAAAGAGAATGAGAGGACCTACTTGTAATTTCACTTTACTCTTGTCTCCTTTGTATCAATATTGTCGCTCCTTCCCATACTTAACATGCTTGAGAAGTACTTGTAAACATCAACAAAAGACAAAGAACAAGTCAAAGAAAAAGATATATTGATTACAAGTAAATGGAATCAGATACATTCACACATATAAGCATCACATATCAAGATAAGCAAATAGAAAAAAGGTGCAAATACTTTATTGTATAGAAGGAAGGATTACAACCATGAAGCCTGATTCGAAGTCACTCCTATAGCTTTGGTTCCATCCACATCACATCATAAGCATGACAATCTGGCAGCATAATGACACTTACAATAGTCTCAATTCTCAAACTAACGTTATCTCTTTACAATTCATCAAAGTCCAGCCCCTGATCACTTAGATGAGTGGTCAATCTATAGGAAGATGGAGGAGGTTTTATCATCAATGAGGGTATCTAATGGCCTTCCATACTTAGAATTAGTTCCATGGAGGAAGGGATGAGAGGATAGGATGTATCTTAACTCATTCCTCATCCATTTTTGACCTCACAGGAGATGATAAGTGTGGGAATCTTCTAGAAGGCTCCAGAAGATAAGAATATTCCCCAAACCCTTTGTGAATTTCACTCAAACTCGCCTAGCGCAAGTCAAAGAGGGCCTAAGTTCTCTGCAAAGCACCCTGGCATGGACTTAACTACTCTGTAGCGCACCCTTGCATGGACCTACCTGTGCTAGTCCCTCTAGAGGTCATTTCAAGATGTCTTCAGGCCATGAAACTGTCTGGGAAGGAGGCATTCAAAATTTTGACTTGTTTAGGGCATGTAGCAACTGAAATTAGGGTTTGATAAGCCCTAAAACACTGACCTGGATGATGGGAGTGATGTGCCCAAATGGATCTATAACAGTTGAGGACAAGTGGTTTTCGAAGGGGGGCATGAGCGGTAAGTGGTAAGTGAGGGGGGGTTGCAAAATGATATGAGAGGGACACGTAGCGGAGGGGCTTGGTGGGGAAACTAATTTTTGGACACCCCCCTCACTGATAAATGGAAACATGGCGGGGGGGCGAAAAGGCCTGGGAGCCGTTGATCTAGGTGGAGTCAATCTAGGTCGTCCAGAGATGGGGGGTGTTGAATGAGCATGCATCCTTTTAAAGGGGCAAACCCGACAACTTTTTAACTTCGTTGTATAAAATATCGCATCTGAGGGATTCCTACATATCGTAATCGCAAGCCGAGAGGGACTTTGGCAGAAGAGGAACCTTTGTTTTGTGTGATCGTCGATCGCCAATTTGCTACCATGTGTCACCCTGTGAGTGGTGACACATGTCACCCGGTAATGCCCCTATAGAACCCCTGAAAATGACAAATATGCATGCCACGTGTCCTCCATACTGCCACATCATGTTGATGTTAGCTTCCATGTGGATTCATTTGGACTAATCGTGCTTTGCTACGTGGCCCTTGGAGGAGAGAGAAAAGGTCCTTCTGTCTCTTGTTTTTCCTTGAATTCCTTTGCTAAATAAAATCGGCCCCTCCCAACATTGTAACACTAAAGCTCAATTTTCAGTGATTTCCATGGCCAAGTGCTTGTGTCCCACCCCTTTACACCTGTGATCGTCAATATGTGATATTGCCACTCCATGTTGTGAATCGCCAATGCACTATGTGTCATGAGCCTCCAATATGCCCGATACGCCGATAAAACATAACCGGCGATATGTGATTTTTAATATCAGCGATCAGTCGATTGCAACTTCAAGTGTCTTCCTCTTTGTAGCTGCTTCAGTAAGCCCCAATCTATGATTTGTGATGAGCCTGACCCTTAGCCATTTTTCATTGTTTTCTGGCTTTGAAGGGGGTATCTTCAATCTGCTCTAACGTCTGATCCAGGAGTCCGTTTTTAGCCTTCCATATATCGTTGGAAAGCTCATTCTGAGCACTATGCAATGTAGAGGGTTCGATTAGGCTTTGAGTGCTTTTGTGGCCTAGAACATGGCTTAAAACTTCACTGTTCTTTGGCAACTTTGATCAACTGAAAACTCATAATGCAAGAGTGACAACATTGGCTTCAACTAGGGACAGTGCCTTGTTGGCAAGGTGCTGAGAACCTGTAAACCAGTAGCCTTCCTCTAGTTTTGGAAATAGAGTTTAAGGAACTAACCATTTACTGGAAATTCTAGAGATTCACTATCAATATTCTCAAGCATGTATGTGTTATTTCCTCTTTCTTCTGCAATATTGAAAGGGTCGAACCATAGAAGATCAATTTTTTCGTGTTTTCCTTTTCCTTCTCATCCGACATCCCAGCAAATAACTAAATCTCATGGTTGAAGAGGTCGATCCTTGGCCTTCTTGTCAAACAAGGATTTCATATTTTGTTGGTAATTTGACAATTTGGCCCCCACATGTTCTTTGTTCTCATGGAGCTCAACCAACTGATGTATCCTTTGCATTAAGGCACTTGGCTCCTCCTATGCTTCTTGTAGTAACCTCACCACCGCATCACTAATTGGATCAGGAAGACTACAACCTTACCATACACTAACTCAAAAGGTGATTTCCCCATGGATCGTTTAGGGGTTACCCGGTTGGCCCATAGGGAAAACTTCAGTTAGGAGTCCCAATTCCTCTGATTCTCGATGATGGTCTTCTTCAACACCCTCACCACAATTTTGTTGGAGTACTCATCCAAGCCATTACCTTGAGGATAATAGGTAGTGGAGTGCCCAATGATGATATTGAACTTTTGGTAGAAGCTGGTGAACTTGGAAGATTTGAAGACCTGAGCATTATCAACAATAATTTTGAAGGGACAACCAAAGCGAGATAATATGTTCTCTTCCATAAATTTTATTACCACTTAGCCTATAGCATTTTTGGTTGGGATGGCATTTACCCACTTGGTGAAATAATCCATGGATGTCAATATCCACATGTGTTGGCCACTGGATGGTGGGTTTATTTCTCCTATGAAATCTAGTCCCCATTGTCTGAAAGGTTCTTTGTTCGCATTATGATACAGGTGTTGTCCTTGATGGCAACTCACTCAGAGGTTTGATACAGGTGATGACAACTTAATCAGAGGACAGATCTTAGTACAACAGGTCAAGAAAGAGATATACGCAGGTTCATTGTGACAAAGTAGTGTATACACGCGGGTTGGACGTTCCGAAGACGCATATGCATATACACGCACTTTCACGCAAGGAAAAATGCGTACATGTGAGAAAACTTATGTTTTGGTCCGTGGTATTTAGTCCTTGGTATTTGAACCTATGGTTGTGGACCATCCCAAGTATTGGGTCCATGGTATTGTTTCTACATGGTTTTGGACCATGGTATTGAGAGAAGCCTAACCTATATAAGGAGAAGATCATTAGGAAAAAGTGGAGAGCAAGGAATGGATGTCTGATGAAGTGGGAAGAGCTATTATTGTTGGTTATCGGTTTGTGATGCTTGGCTTGGGTTGGATATGACAGCAAAGGTATAAGTAATTATCTTTAGATCTGTACGCGGGTTGTCTCTGGTGAAAGCGCGTATACACGCGGTTTTGATATAGTCAAGTAGCGTATGCATCATGAGATTTGATGTTTCAGGTTGTTGTTGACTCTAGTGGTTGTTGTAGAGTTCTGGGCTCTTGTTTGTGTTTTGTGTTTTTAATGATAGGGTTTCAGTGATTCAGTATTGGGTTATTTAGAGATTTATGATGCAAGTATAAGTTGATGATTGTATTGCAGCAGTGATTGTTTTGTACTTATGGATCCAGTCTGAAAATTAATGAAACGTGGTCCCTGGAAGAAAGAGAAGGTTGTAGCATTCTATAGGTCAGCACCTACGTACTAGTATATCAGCTAGTACAAGAGCTATGGGGGTTGTAGCTCCCTTCCAGAAGTAGATAGAAAACAAGAGAGGGTATAGCCCTCTGCAGGTTGAAGCCTACGTGCTGGTAAAGGACTGCACCAGTACATTGTAAAATAAGTTTCTTATTAAAGGAAGAAAGAGACGAATTGCAGCAGGTGGTTTTCACCCACATTGGGTTTCCACCTTATATCATGGTGTTCATGTGTGCTTCTTATGTGTGATGATCTGTATTGTTTTACTACACCTGATTACTGTTAATATGGTTAATAATGTTCTGATGCATTTACTGAAGATAAGCTAACTGAATCATAAGATTACTGCATGTACGCTAGTTCCATTTAACACAGTAGCGTATATACGCGGATACACTGAACTGAAGCCGCGTATATGAATCTGAGTATGAAAAATGAAAATTATCTGATTTGATAATACTAATTCACCCCCCCCTCTCAGTATTATTTCCATCAATTGGTATCAGAGCAGGTTCTTTTGAAGAAGCTTGATCGCTTGAAGGAAAAGATCCATCAGAATGGCTAATCCACAAAGAGAGGCACACATCAGGCCACCAATCTTTGACGGGAACAACTTTACCCACTGGAAGATAAGAACCACAGCATATCTACAATCGCTTGGAGCAGAAGTTTGGGGAATCGTAGAAGGTGGGTACAAATTCCCATCAGCGATTCCTACAGATGCAGCAGAGAGAAAGCAATATGAGCTCAATGCCAAAGCTGTTACTATCTTATTGGGAAGTTTGACACAATCAGAATTTATGAAGGTCATGCATTTCAAATCAGCTAAGGAAATATGGGACAAAATCATTCTAAGCTATGAAGGACATGAACAGGTAAAAAGAGCAAAGCTTCAAACTCTCAAAATCCGGTATGAAAATCTTAAGATGCATAGTAATGAAAGCATAGCTAATTACTTCCTGCGTATGGATGAGATTGTAAATTGTATGAGGAATTTGGGTGAAGAATTTAAGGAAGTTGTCTTAGTTGAAAAGGTTTTGAGATCCCTTCCTGCTAAATTTGATTCCAAAGTGTCTGCCATAGAAGAAAAGGAGAATTTGCAGAAAATCACCATGTCACAGCTTCACGGAATCTTAACTGCTTTTGAGATGCGAAAAGAGGGACCGTTAGAAGCCACATTCGAAGCATCAGGATACATGTCAGAGGAAGAAGATGAGGTAAATTTTGTCAAGAATCTTGAATGGGGAACTGGACGGTTCGAAGGTAAGCTACCTTTCAAATGCTTTTCATGTGGTAGAGTTGGTCACTACGCTGCTAGATGCCCTCATAACAAAGGAAAGATGTCTGAAGAAGGTAATAGAAGCTATTATACCCATGTTAAAAGTAATGACTCATTCAATGGTAGCGAAGAAATTAGAAGTATCATGGCATATGAAAAGAAGAATGCAGAAACTGAAGAAGTTACCAAATTAAACAAACAATTGGAGACAGTAACCAGGGTAAGGGAGAAATTGCAGGATATAGTAAAAGATCAGAGCATAACAATTCAGAGACTTGAATCAAAGATCCTCTCTCTAAAATAATATCTTGAAAAATCAAAGGAGTAGAACAGAGAATCTCTTGAAGAACAAGAACATGAAGTGATCAAATTAAAGCAACAAGTGGAAGAAGGAAGAAAAGCTGAAGAAGACCTAAGGAAACAGTGTCTGGAAAAGGAAGAACAACATCAGGTTGAGGTAAATATCTTAAAAGGTAAATTAGAAGAAAAGGATAAATTGTTGCGATTTCAAGATAGTACTAAGATTTTGGACGACATTCTTGGTAGTCAAACATCCCCTAGTATCAAAACTGGTCTTGGCTTTTATGAATCTATTGAAGGTGAATCTAGCTCACAAGGTGAGGCAAGAAACTCTAATGAGAAATCTGAAATGCACAACGAAGAGATGAGAAGAAAACCCCATCAATAGCCAAGAAAGAAATTCTTCAAAGGAAATATTTTACTTCTCCACTGAATAATGTTGAATGTCATGTATGTCATAATCTTGGACATGTTGCAGCCAGATGTAGAAGTAGAATGGTTCAAGAACATCACAAAAGATCATCACATCCCAGGTATTTCAGAGGATATTGCTTTTCCTGCAATGCATATGGACACAAACCAATTGATTTCAATAGAAAGAACATGAAATATGTAAGATGTTGTACATGCAACAAACTTGGACATAAAGCAAGGGAATGCGGGAGCAAATTTCAAAATTCAAAACAAGAGGACCATACATCATCATAGACAGAATTGGAGATAGAAAGGGTGACATAACTCAGTTAGATGACATAACAGACACAGGGGAAACTGAAAGTGAAGAAATTCAGTATTCCATCTTGCATACGCTGATATAATGAAGATAAGTCACGTATATACGTGAGTTACAGGCTATAGAGTCGTGTATATGGAGATCGGAAGAAAGGGCAGCAGAACAAACCCAAGAAATGGTTTGGTCATGATATGAAATGGTTGGCACAGGCTCAGGGGGAGCATATACTTCAAATAATGCATTGTTGGCATTATTGTTGGAAGTTGTTGATAAAGTTTATGAAGCTAAATGATACATCTTGCTGTTTGATCAAAGGAATGGTATTGTAGGTTTGGATGTTGATGCTTATGGTGCAGATCATATATGATGAATGATAGTCATGGTCTTGAATGAATTGTTGGTCTTAGAACTTGCATATGCTCAGGGGGAGCATGGATAGATTGATACAACTTGGCATATGCAAAGGGGAGCTCAATCAGAAACTTCAGCATGTACTCAGACGAAGTATGAACATCAGAAAGTATACCAAGGAAGAGAATATCTTGGTCCGTCCTTTGCCCTTGATGTTGTTATCACTCAGGTTGTCCCTAGGCTCCTAATAGGGATACGGCCGAGGTAACCACAAACCAATCTTCTGATTGCAAGTTCTAGCCCACCTGCAATCGGAGAGGGCTCTCTCCTTTTGCTTCAACCTTAGTTGATGATTTTAGGCTAGCTTTCTGACTTCAAGGGAATGTTGACTGTGATTAGAAAGAAGGTAGGATTCTCGAACAAAGAGGCACAGTAATTTGTTATAAGTTTCGAACCATTGGGCATGGAGTCACAGATTGAGGCATGCGAGCGTTTTCTTGGTCACAAGGAGATACGGAGCGGGATAGCCACACAGGATACAATACTCGGTCTGCTGAAAGTACGGAATGGACATCAGGGATGAAAGGCAAAAGAGAATCATTTCATCATGCTAACAAAGAGGAGAAGTGGATGAGTGGGATCCCGGAGCAGTTAAGAATTCCTAAGACATGCACTCATATGTGAAAGAAACAGGGTAAACCAGACCATTTAAGAATACAAGCTCATAACTCTTTCTGAAGAAAACATTGAAAAATGCAGAAATTGAACTTAAGGTGTAATGAAACAAATCTTAAGCTATTCTTTTTCCCTACAATTTAGAAAGGCGGAAAGGTGATAAAAACATAAAATAAACAGGGAAGAAAAACACTTATTGGATCATGCAGAGACACAGGAATTTCGTGATCATTCCTTGGCCAAGAGAAAACATCAAGTTGTTTCGCAATCCATGCTTTCAGTAATCTTTGATTATGGAAAAATATGACAGTTACAGTGCGAGTCTTTGCTCAGAG
>APFE030667325.1:104816-136938 GCA_000404065.3 Pinus taeda | reverse complement strand
AATTTATGATATATTTTCATTGTTAATTTAAGTTAATATGTTTTTTTTATTTACTGATTTATGTGTTTCTATTTTTCAAGAAAATGACATCAAAGAAAATTTCTGTGAATCTTTCTGGAGCAAAGACTCTTAAAGGTGCATCTTCAAGAAACATTGGTGAACGAAATCCACTTGAGCTCATGGCTACAAATCTTTCAAGTGCCTCAAGTGATAAGAAGATAATTTTAGACTGGAAGAATTCAAAAGAGGTGAAATTTCCATCAAGAATCTGGTATGTGAAAGAAAAGAAAGCATAAATATGAATATATATCAATATATTGATATATCGAATGATAATAGAGTTTTTGAGGTGATGGGAAGAGTCATAGATATGTGTTCGATACCAGACACTGAAGTTGTTTACGTACTTACAAAAGCTCCCAAGTCACATGAAAGGATTAAATACCGACTATCATATTCATTGTATGACACGAGAGAGGCATCTACAAAGTTGTGTTAACAAATTGTAAATGATATGACACAAAACATCGTAAGTATTGTTAATTATATTTATATTTTGCGTTCTTGAAAGTGTCTCGCTATATATTTTTTAACTTTGTTTTTATTGACATATGATATTTTGTTTGGCAGAATTTTGTTGAAAGTTGTTCAATTAGGTTGGGAGGCATTCATTTCATAGAGCATGATATCATGAAAGTTGTTAGCAGTTTTTACTCAGTGTCAGAAGAAGATATGGAAAACAAGCAAAATGTAGTAATTGATGATGCTACAAAACTACATCCAAAGAATCAGAAAAAAAGGCCTATGGTGGATAAATCTAACAAGGGTAAACAAGTTACTTTTGAGGACGATGAAGTTGAAATTGACAGTGAAGCATATGTCGCCATTACTGAAGATCACATGGGAACTGAGAAGAGCCATAAAAGACCAAAAGTAACAATGCCCAAGAATAAATCTATTGAGAATGTTATGATGAAGAAAAGTAAAATTGAAGATTTTGAAGTAGTCATTACCAATAGTCAGAACTTAGTGAAACTTCAAAAGAAAGTAGAGAAATCATTACACCAGAAGCTGATTTAGATGATGGCATTATAAAAACAAAACAAAATGCCATTCGACAGAATTTGACAAAGAGAAACTTAATTAATGATGTTCGTACATTTCAGCTTAATGTCAAACAAACCTATAAGGCAAGTGAAGGAAAATGTCAATATCAAGTCAGAAAGCCACATCATCTGCATGTTCACAACTTAAAGACATTGATGAGGTACAATCCATATGCTCATGTGGTTAGTTATGTGCTTCTTGTTGATCCACTTCAAGTTCCCAACAAAGAAGCATTTGATAAGTCAAAATGTTTTGAATACAATTATTATGTGCTTGGGGGGAACCATTCTGTAGAAGATCAAAGACAATTGATGGAGGAATATCCTAATAACCCACGTTTTGAAATAATGAAATGTATCACTTATGCTAGTTTAAATGAAACAAAAGCAAAGTTAGTGGCATGGGATCATAATTCAGATAATGAATATAGGATGTCTATGACTTTCATCCAAAGGGTTAGATTTATTCATAGTGAATTTCAAGAAAAATATTTTGGGGATAGGATAAATGTTACTGCAGATTTCTGAAAGGAATGTTGTATGGAAATAGGCTATCAAATTGAAGAGAAAACCAATTCAAAAAGTGGAAAAGGCAACGAAAATAGTGATTTATTCAGGGGTGTTGATAACATTTTCCAATTGGCATTTAGAACTGGAGATGTTTGGAAGTTGATTGATGAGATTTTTAGCATGTGGGAAGACATTGGCATTAAAAACCAGAGGGTCAAAAAGTCTAAGCCATTGATATGTAGCAACAGTAAATTAGCTTTTGAACTGAAGCAACTTCTAGACGATATAACTATCATGCCTTGGAGGGCGATGCAAGGAATGAAAGATGAAAAAATTGTCAAAACAATATTATCTCGTGTGAGGCCAGGGGAATTATCATTGGAGGAAATGTCTGAAGAATTTCAAAAGTAAGTTTGCTGGATTATTTTTATTTATTTCTAGATTATAGTTATCTTTTAAATAAAACATGTTGTTCTTGGTAGTATTTGTTATACATATCATTATATTAACTTTTTGTTACTTTATCTATGCAGTCACAAAGTTTACATGAAAATTCAAGAACAAATGGTTAGATTGTTGAATGAAGATAGTTGGGATGATGTTGTACGCAACTATCTGGATTCAAGTTCTACATCAACATTAATAGATTTTTATCTTGCATTTAAAAAGGTATCTTGATTTATACATTCATTTTTTTTCATCTGTATACTATTTTTAATTTATAACTTACACATATATTTGTTTATTTTATAAAAGATGAGGAAGGAAGATAATGGAGCACCAGATAGTTTCAAAACCTTTATTGAAAAAATAAAGATCGAGAGACTGAGGAAGAAACGTATTAAGAATGTTGAACTTGATCCAACTCTTAATCATTTCATTTGGAATGGGCTAGAAACTATTCAATATCAAGTAATACAAGGTGACTGTGAAGACATTGCTAAACTCATACTAAAAAGGGATTATGCCCTAGTTATTGTATATATTCCCCATGGTTTCAATACTCCAAACATTTACTATGATAGTGACCCTTATACTTATCAAGCTCTTAATAAAGTGGTTGCGGGATTTGTAGAAGTGACGTCATCACCATTATGGAGATTTGTGACATTTCATGCAGACACACAATTGGCAATGATATTGTCAAGCTTCAAGGGGAAAACAAATTCAAGGATGAAACTTACATGGTAAGACGTTTAAAATGTATATTTGATTAATGTTGAAAAATTCATTTATGTACAAGTTAATTGAACTATTACTATTTCATGTTACAGGCAAAAGTCAAATCTTCTTAACAATGAAGATCAACAATTTATAAATGATTGTGAGTTCATTCATATTGATAATTCGGCAAAAGATGATATCCATATGTCTATGATTTTTAATCGGGTGGACGGAAAGAGTCATAGCCAAACACTGACTTATGATGTTGTTGTGAGAAAACTAAAATATGAAGACAAAGAAACAAAAAAAGAGATAGTTAACATTTATCAAAAACCACAATTATTGATTAACTATCTTATAGACATATGTTCAAAGGAAGGAGATTGGGTTCTGGATTTATTGTCTGACTCAGGTAAGTTTTATTATATGGAATTGAATTTCAATATGTTATTTTTTCAATTAATCTGTCATTGTACTAATTTACTTCATTATTTCTTTTGTGCTTGATAATTAGGTACAATACTAGCATGTTGCCTTTAAAAAAGAAGAAATTGCATTGCAATTGAGAAAGATCCATTACAGTGCAATTTCATTCAGCAAAGAATTAATGCTCTTCAATTTCTTCCAGATGCAATGCAAAATTTTGGGTTGAAAAAAGGGAACTTTAGTGAATCACGTGTGACAAAAAGGCAAAGGAACCGCAACCACCATTACATGGAATGTTTGGAAAGACATACATTGGGAGATTCACAAACATCAAAGATCCATTAGAAGAGGAAAATGAGCAAAATAAAGCAGAAAATATTGTGGAAGAAGACAATGATGAAACTCTAGAGGACGAGGAGTTTGGATTACGTGACATTGTTGATTAAATTTAAGTTATGCTTGGAAATCAAGCTTTGCAATGTTTTCACTTTGACATTTTATGAGAAGAATAATTAATCAATTAAGGTTGTTATGCGTTCAATATTTGTAATATGTGATTTTCGCATTGATTTTTAAGTTAATCATTATTTTTTTGAAAAAAAAAATGATTATTATTATTTTTTTGACATGAAATTCAAAAAAAAAAAACTATTATTTAACCATTTTTAGTTAAAATTTTCGTATAAAAATCATGATTTTGACATGTCAATTATAGCAAAAGATTATCAAAACGTGTAGTTTTTTTGTTATATTTATGTTAAAAATGGTTATTTTTATGTCCATTGTTAAAAAATATTGTTTTTTAGAAACAAATATTTCATGTGGATTGAAAAATTAATTAAGGATGTATAAATATGTAGAATATCGAAAATTCAAAATATCGACTTTCTAATTTAAAAATACAAAACAATAAAAACCTCACTACAAAAAAATTAAAATTCAAATAAAAAACAAGAAAATATGAAGAAAACGACCACTTCAAAAACTATGAAATTTAGAAAATATTTATTTAGATTTCATACATTAGAAAATTTAAAGTCAAAAAATAGGTCTTTTAAAAAAAGGGTGTGATGCAAAATACCCACTTTTTTAAATCAACATGAAAATCACTACCATTCTAAAACATAACGTACATAAAAAATTAAAGTGCCAAAAACTATGCTCTAAAAAAACATGTGTGTTCTGCATCACCCCTTTTCAAAATCAGGTCACTTTTTTGCTATCTCTACGAAACGGGTAACAGTATCAGTTCCCGTTTCAAATTTTACACTGTTCATATACATAATTTGCTTAGAAAACAGAGTCCGAGACTGAACATCTCCTGATATGAGTACATGAGACATAATGGTCCTCAAGCTGACATGGTGTAACAACCCCTCCCAGGTCTACCCAAAGTAACCATGACAACTGGGTGAAACATGAGATGAGAGGCTACAATGATCAAATTCGACCTCCTATGCGACCTTAAGGAAGTGGAATCGACAACACATCACACACAGTCATCCAACATCATCAACATAACCCTTAAGAAACAAGTCAGCTACTCAGACAAACTGTCCGTGGGTCCCATTGTTTTTCTAGATCTCTTAGGCCATATTTGCTCTCATGATATGGGGAAGGGAGTGACCAACAACCTAAATTCGATCTCACAAGCCTTCTTGCCAGCAATTATGGACAAAAATTGCTAGTTCTGTGCTAGTGACCCCGAGATTTAAGCCACTTTTCTAGCCAAGAATCCCTACATCTGCCCAAAATTTGCTACAACCTTCATAATTCTTTAAATACATAATAACAATGTTTGATAAGTCAAAATCAACCTCAGGACTAGGCCTGAGTACCCCCAACCAGGACTAACATTCTGTCAAACACTTGGCAACAATGCAACCTACAAGTCTACGATACAAGACATAGCATAAATGACTTAAAAAACTCATGAAACATAACTAGAAGGATCACCTCCTTCTCCATTGAACTACTACATCATCAATTAAGTCTTGCATCCATCCATTTAATAGTTACAAGTAAATACATGAAGTAACCATGACATGAACCAATCATTTAACGAGGCTTATAACCAGCATAAAACGATGTAAATATCAGAGACAAGGAAACCATTAAATCCACATATAAATCAATGAAAAAGTAAGAGAACTTAGATTTTATTACTCATAGGTAAACCTGACTAGGTTTGGGACTTCCACGTATCACCTGACCATAGACATGGTTGAACCAAATCTCTCTTTCAGCCAGTCACCCCCGTAGGGAAAATTTTAAGGATGTAAATTTATCTTAAAGTTTAGAAACCTTGGCGAATCCCACTAGTCCATAATATGAAATCTATAAAATGTTTGGAGATATTTTTGTAAAAATATTCAAATTTATAATTTTTTTATATAGTCTATATATAAAAAGCTATAGCACCAATCTTGCCAAGAATGACGAGAAGCCAAACAATTAAGACCTAAGAAAATTATAGGTCCGATAGACCAATTTGGTCTCAGTGGATGTTAACCATCATCATCATCATCATATAATATTTTGGTAATTTTTAGGGTAAAATAATTTCATTCTATAAAATTTGTGAATCATTTTTACAAAAAAAAGGAAATTAGCGAATCTTTTTTTTGGAAAAAGTATAGAAAATTAGCCCATGGGCAAATATTAGCCCCTAAAATTTCCCCTGCACCCTCGTGAAATATTCCAAGAATGAATGTGGGATCTCATAGAAAAACCAATCCAGAAACAACCAAGGGAATCCAGAGGTTAAACCACCTCCACCCTCATCAAACCGTCATCACACCGAAACTGGCGCTATGATCACAACCAAACATAACTTGGATTTTCATTTGGAATCCATCACTATCCTTGAGGAATTTTATGTCTCCTTGTCTCTTAGGCTTTAACTCAATCCAAACTTGGATCACTAGGCCCTAAACTGAGACATATCCCTCAGGATTTACAGTGTATCCTGTCAAAACCGGTCAAGGGATTCCTAGGACTTTGGGAATGGAACTCGAGATCACCTCTGCCCCGGATTCCAAAATCCATCCGGAAAACCAAAGTTGAAAAACAGAAATAAACATCCCAACACCATGGCATCCGGAAAAAGGCAAGACTAGGCTGAAAACCACTGTAATAACTTGACAAAACCATGCCACTAACAACAAGAGAACCATACACCAACATGCAAAGCCATACATGTCCAAACCAACTAGGAAATCACACGTATAAAAGGTTACCTACAAGTATTCCTATTGAAGTTGCTTGATCTTAGTTTCCTTTCCTTTCTTTTCCTTCCTTGATCCAAAGTTAGAGTGCTCCAAGAAAACTCTAAGTGACCAAGAGCGAGAGAGAGTGAGAGAGATAGAGGGAGAGAGAAATGAGAGAGCTCCAAACTTGAACTAACAAAAGCCATGAACTGATCCATAGAATCCTTTTTATGCATGAGGCCTCTAATTTCTTCATTTTCCATTATTTTCCTTCAATTTCCTCCTCACATGCAACCTATGACCTTTCACCTTACTTTTCTCCAATTACCTTTATTTTCATAAATAAATGTGCTAAAATTCCTTTTTTCCTTTTAATGCCTTTGACTTAGCCTTTTCCAATTTTCCTTAGCCAAAACACACATCTAGTGATGCCCACTAGGATATGTTTGCCCATCTTTCAACTTGGAATAAGTGTCGCTTAACCGTGGCCTTATTTTTTTTCATTTATTAACTTTTATTTCATGAAATTTTCATGAGGGCTATTACAGAACCCTCCCCCTTGGGGAACACCATCCTCGATGTTAAACCATATCAAGACCTCAGAAAGTTTACTGAAAAACAAACATACTTCCTATGGATATTTATAACTTAGCTCGTTGCAATATTCACAATGAAAGACTTGCTAAAAAAAACATCATGACACCATGACAAGATAACAACCATAATAATATGACACCCATGCTGCTTATTGGAGCTTTATAACTTAGATCATGATAGTATTTACATCTATATACATATACATACATATACCAAAACATCAGCAAGATATATGCCAGACATATACCAACATCAAACCAAAACTGCTTTGTCTCAACCAGAAAACAATGAAGGATATAGGGCCCACATCTGATCCACCATCTCCCATGTAGCTTCTTCAGGCCCAAAGTGCTTCCAATGCACTTTAAATTTATCTATGGCTCTCTTCTTGAGCATGATATGTTTCTGTTGTAATATGCACTAAGGCTCCGACTGGAACTCTCCTTCTTGCTCCACCTGCAATACAAACCAATCAATAACATGATCAACATCCTTTATAAACTTCTTAAGCAATGAAATTTGGAAAACATCATAGAATTTCACTGTTGGAGGTAGTGCAAGTCGATATGCCATTGGTCCAATCCTCTCAAGGATCTCAAAAGGTCTACAATATCGTGGTACCAACATGGTACATGAACCAATCCTCAAAGAGCTTTTCTTGGGCTTGATGCGTAAACACACATGCTCCCCAACTTGAAAATCCTTGAATACCCTATGTTGATCCACATAACACTTCTTCCTATCATGAGATGCCTTTAGATTCCTCTTTATAACCTACATTTCTTGCTCCATGTCTGCCAGCATATCCAGTCCAATAAGTACCCTATTCACTGAATCACTCCAACTGATGGGAGTGTTACAAATACATCCATACAATTCCTCGAAAGGACTCATTCTCAATGACTCCTGATAACCATTGTTGTATGCAAACTCAGCCAATGGAAGATATTGTTACAGATCCATTTGGGAACATCACTCCCATCATCGAGATCAATGTTTTAGGGCTCATCAAACCCTAATTTAAGTTGCTACATGCCCTAAACAAGTCACCCTTTTGAATGCCTCCTTCCTAGACAGTTTCATGACATGAAGACATCCTGAATTGACCTCTAGAGGGACTAGCACAGGTAGGCCCATGTAAGGGTGCGCTGCAGAGTAGTTGAGTCCATGCCAGGGTGCTCTGCGGAGAACTTAAGCCTCCTTTCACCTACTCCGGGTGAGTTTGAGCGAAATTCACATAGGGTTTGGGGAATATTCTTATCTTTTGGAGTCATCTAGAAGGTTCCCTCACTTATCAACTCCTATGAGCTTGAAAATGGATGAGGAATGAGTTAAGATGCATCCTATCCTCTCATCCCTTCCTCCATGGAACTAATTCTAAGTATGGAAGACCATTAAATACCACCATTTATGACAAAACCTCCTTCATCTCTCTATAAATTGACCACTCATCTAAGTGATCAGGGGTTGGACTTTGATTATTGTAAGGAGACAATGTTAGTTTGAGAATTGAGACTATTGTAAGTGTCGTTATGCTGTCGGATTGTCATGCTTATGATGTGATGTGGATGGAACCAAAGCTGGAGGAGTGACTTCGAATCATGCTTCATGGTTGTAATTCTTCCTTCTATTCAATAAAGTATTTGCACCTTTTTCCCATATTCTTATCTTGTTATATGATTCTTAAATGTGTGAATTTATCTGATTCCATTTACTTGTATTCAATAGATCTTTTTCTTTGATCGATCCTTTGTCTTATGTTGATGTTTACAGGTACTTCTCAAGCATGTTAAGTACGGGAAGGAGCGACAAGATCGATATAAAGGAGACAAGTGGAAGGAGAAACTACAAGTAGGTCTTCTAATCTTCTTTCTCTTATCTATTTCTTATAGGAAAAGACTAGAGTGCTTTAAATTGTTGTTCTAGATATGGCTACTTATCTAGAGAATTAGTATTTATCCGTAGATACCCAATTCTCTAAAACAAATTGGCGACTCCACCAGGGAAAGAGTATCGGTCCAAGTAGCTTATCCACATCTGAGGACACTCTAGCAGACCTTACATCCTTTCATTGATTGTATTTCAGCCTTGTTGAAGTGTTATTTGGTCAAAAATTGAGGTTAGATGACTCTTGAGTGGCGTCTCAGGAGTCAGCGCAGGCTTGGTCAGGGAATAGTGCTCTGTAGAGCACCCTTGAGTGAGAGACAATGCTCTGTAGAGAAGTTAGGCCTTCTTTGACCTATGCTGATCCACCATAGGGAAAGTTTTAACCTTTGGATTGGGTTTTTTCTCCAAATTTCCTTCTATTTATGCTTGTTGAAAGATCAATGATTGTAGCATGTCTCTGAAATCAACTTGTATTTCCTTTTTCCAGCCCTACTTTGACTTGATTGATTAATGTTTCTTAAATGTTTTCTTTGTCATTATCAATCCATAGTCAAGGTTAGAATATAGTCGATTAATCTTTGTTCGAGAGAAAGTGTCGTAAAAGTCTTATTTTCCTTCGAAACTGACTGTCGTAAAGTATTCGTTCTTATAAAAAGATTGATTGATTGTATGTGCATTAGTTTCCTTTTTGTTCATCATAACATTATGGGATTCGAAAAGAAAAACTTGCATCGTTCATATTGTAGTTTGTGAATGCTTGAAAGGAATAGCTAGGGAAATTGCATTAGATGTGCTCTTTTCTCTTTGTCAAAGATCTGATTGCTCTATCCCTAATAGCTAAGGTTTTCATTGTTCAATTGAATGAAAATAATGCTTATCATATTAGTTTCATTTTAGGAATTGCAAATATACATCATGTGGTGAACCTTGAAAGGAAAATTCTAAAGAAGATCAACTTAAAATTTATCTGAATTTACCTAATGGAGCATTGTCACCTAACAAAAAACATTTAGTGGTTCTAGGCTAGAGACGTTTCCGGCATCGTAAAATAAAGAAACTGTCACTAACTTGTCTACAATACAACTCGAGTGTGATACCTCATTCCACGTACATGAGTATATCGTAGCTCATCCATGTACCTTCGGGTATATAGGGCTTTGTTATAGTACGTAAAGTATATGCGAATGCTCTCACTTTGTGGTTTTGCATTAAACAACGCTTATACGGATTGGGCCTCCATGTACTTTCGGGTATGTATGGGAGGAAAACAGTAGGTTTATATCCATCCTTATGTAACCGAGTTGGCCGCCTTGTACACTATGATACATTGAACACAACATTTGGGGAGATTGCCTGCCTGTACTTCTTGGTTCACCGGGAGGTATTCTACAGTTCACAGTTGCTTGGTAAACCTTTTGTCTAGATTATCCTTCTTTTGTTTTCTTATGTTATTTTGATTAAAATAAATTTAATTGACCATGGATAAAATCCTCCATGCTCACTTAGTTTATCTTATGTTGAGACATATGGCGACAAATCCGGAGTCAATCGATCAAGGAATTCCTTTTGATGGGAATCCTAGTCCTTTTCCTCCTTTCGGAAATATTGGTGTTCCTTATATGGCTACATTGTCCCTTCCGGGACTTACCATTGGTTTTCTAGTATGGTTGTTTTCAACCTCCTTGGTTCAAAATGTCATGATTTCTCCACAATCAAGTACTCCTCCAAATGGACAAAATCAACCTCCAGTTGATCCTAAAGTTGACCCTCTGCCTTCTTCCTCGGTTGTTTCTTCCTCCCCTTCTTCCTCTTCGCCTAGTGAAAGTATTGGTACTAGTAACCAGGTGGATAAGAATAAGAAGAAAGGGAAGAAGAAGAAAGGGAAGAAGAAGAAGAAGAAGAAGCAAATTCAGCAGAGGGGCAACCAAGAAACCATTGCTTTGAATGCAACATCTGATGAGAAACCGTCCATTAATCCTCACGAAGTTCGATATCCATGCAAACTTTGTGTGGGAGACCATATTATTCGAAATTGTTCTGGTATTCCTTAGATCTAAGAAGAATGGTCTTCTCGTTCACATTGTCCTATGTCATCAACTTTTGGAGATCACGCTGGTGACACACCAATAAATAGTGGTAGTAAAATTCATGGAAAGAACGGTAGAGTTAAGTTTCCCTGTAGGTTATGTGAACAAAATCACCCCATTCACCTTTGTCCCTATCCAGATGAAGCCCAAAAAGTGTTGGATAACCATCCTGCTTCACCACAGTGACTTCCATCTAGTTACAGGAGAATCTCACTTAATCCTTCACTAATTGATGAATTGACTAACTGAAATCAACTGTCAGTCAAACCCACTCTCTCTGAAAGTGAATCCCATGAGTCTATACCCGACCCAAATTAACAGGTCGAGGTAACAGTTGACCCAATTTCACCTTTAGTTAATTGTACCTTTCCCGAAGAGAGTGAATATGATACCACTCAGGTTCTTTTTGTTTCTTTAGATTCCAATGAGCTTGGGGCCAATCCTCCTGTTCCATTAAGATTGTTCTCGTAACTCAAGGGGTTAATTCTCCATTTTCTACGGTACCCCCTCCAAGTAGTCTGGTCACTTCCTTTGATTGGAATTGATTGGTAGGATGTCATCTTCCTTCTTATGTGCCTTTCCAGATTATATTACAGGTTTGGAATATGATTGTATCTAGCACTATTATAGATGAAGGTGCATCTGTGAGTATCCTTTCCTCCACTGCTTGGCAAGCGCTCGGTTCGCCGCCACTTGTGCCTGTTAGAATCTATTGGATTTTAACAAAGGAACCAGTCAACCATTAGGGATCCTTCCTCAGCTGCCTATTTCTCTGGGAGGAAAAATCATTTATCTGAATGTGATGGTAGTCCCAAGCCCTTTAGATTACAATTTACTTCTTGGGCCCGAGTATGTTTATGACATGGGAGCTATTGTTTCAACACTCTTTTGAATGATTTGTTTCCCGCATGAAGTCAAAATTGTCACCATTGGCCAACTTTCATTTCCCAGTCCAAATATGGCTTCTAGTCAATCATCTTCCCTAAATGGTCCTTTTGTACCAATGGTATCATCCCAACCACGGGTTAATTATGTGGCAACCTGTTCCATGCCTACATCAACTAACGATGAATTCAGTGATGTTGTACATTATGTACTAGGGGCATTGGAACCAGATCTCTCTAATGGATTCCTTGCTACAGATCCCTTCTAGAGCATTGTTCTCCCATCTAATGAGAACCTCTTGGAAGTCATGAACTCTTACGAGTCGTGATCAAGGATATGATGATGGTTTTTTTACGGTGTCATCCTCATTAAAAAATGAAACAAGTTCATGAAGACAGTTCTTTTGCTGTGTCAAACTCATTAAAAAATGAAATAGCTCCCATGAGAATAGCTATTTTACTGTGTCAACCTCGTTAAAAAATGAAACAACTCCCAGGAGGATAGTTCCTTGTCTTGTGTCAACCTCGTTAAAAAATGAAACCAAGGATATGAGGATAGTTATTTTACCGTGTCAACCTCATGAAAAAATGAAACAACTCCCATGAGGATAGTTCCTTGTCTTGTGTCAACCTCATTAAAAAATGAAACGAAGGATATGAGGATAGTTCCTTGTCTTGTGCTAAGCTCATTAAAAAATGAAACAAGGAATGTAAGGATAGTTCTTTTATTGTGTAAACCTCATTAAAAAATGAAACAGGTCTGAGAGCATAGTTCCTTGTCTTGTGTCAAGCTCGTTAAAAAATGAAACAAGGAATATGAGCATAGTTCCTTGTCTTGTGTCAAGCTTGTTAAAAAATGAAACAAGGAATCTGAGTAGAGTTCCTTGTCTTGTGGAAAGCTCGTTAAAAAATTAAACAAGTTCCCCTGGAGTAAAGTTCCAAGTCGAGTCTTTGATTAGATCTCGTAAAATCCCAGTCGAGTCTTTCACTTGATCTTGTAAAAGAACCTTCATTCCATCCACCTCATATCCATGAGTAGTCTACTTAGGTGAATGCAATGAAGCTTGGGGGGCATGCACCTAGTGGTAAAGTTAAGTTTCCTTGTAGGTTATGTGAAGGTAATCACCCCATTCACCTTTGTCCCTATCTGGACGAAGCCAGGGAGGTGTCGGATAACAATCCTGCTTCACTGCAACGAATTCCATCTAGTTACAAGAGACTCTCCCTTTCATCATGATGGAGGCATGTAAACCAATTTCAAGCATAGTTTTTCCTCATTTCAAGCTTGTGTAAAATGAAACCAGTTTCAAGCAAAGTTTTTTCTTGTTTCAAGCTTGTGTAAAAATGAAACTAGTTCCAAGCATAGTTTTTTCGTTTCAAGCTTGTGTAAACATGAAACTGAATCGAAGCATAGTTCCCTATGGTTCAATATTGTGTAAAAATGAACCCATCTCCATTTAACCCTTGTTATTGCCATTTTATCAACCTCTTCCATCAGATGAGCCTTGGTTTTTCTCCTTCCATTGTCACTATCTGCTTGGCCGCTCATACACTTTCACTTGGTTGTTTTACCTTTTTTGAGGAACAATTGCTATGAGTGTCTTATTAGCTAGCCTATTCACATAAATCAACATGTTTTGAGAAGTTCCAACATCATCGGAACTAGTTTCTACCTTAGACACCACTCGTTCCTCAAAGTGGAGTCCTCTTTAAGCTCTTTTCAGACTCTCGAAATATGAAAAGATTGTCGAGCGCTTGTCCTTTTTAGCTCGTTAATGGGTTGGAAATGACATCTAATCAGTATAATTTTAACCCTTTTTCGGTATGGGATAGATTATTTATGAAAAAGGAATACGTTGATCAAACATGGTCAATAGGTTCTCTCTTGTATTTTTTTTATGCTTTTTTGGACTTGAGAGACAAATCTGCGAGAAAGAACTTGTGGAGTTTTCTTTTTGTCCCGTTTTCAAACTCTTTAACATAAAAAGGACCAAGTTATATTTGTCATTAAACTCGTTAAAACATCAAATACCAACAAAATTGTCCATCTAGACAAGATCGAGTTTCACCTTCGCTAGACTTGTTAAAACATCACATAGTGATGGATTCACCCGAAGGGTGGAATTATACAACAAGCATATGTTATCCTCCTCAAGCTTGATTAAAGATAAAGAGGTAATGGTTAGCAATGATTGGGGAAAATGAGAAAAGGGGTAGACCACTTTATGGTAGCAAGTCGATCTTGAACATGACACTTTCACTTCATCTTCGTGACTATTTGGGTTGGGTTATATGCTTGACGGTTATCATACCTGTGGTCTATCACACCATCCATCATTTTTGTTTTGGGTCAATGCTACCAATTCATTCAGACTATTTGGGTTAGGTTAAATGCTTGATGGTTATCATACCTATGGTCTATCACACCATTAATTACTTTGGTTTTGGGTCAATGCTGCCAATTCATTCAGTGTCACTGATATGTTCAAGAGAAGTCATTCAGTTAAACTTCATCCGTTTCAATACCATAAACGTTCATTTTCATGACCGCCATTCGTGAACCTTGTGTCGTTAGTCAAATTACGTATCCAAAATCATTACACTCGTTTCGTGTCGTTGATGTGGGATACATCAAGACCCTCTTGCGATGAGTTGCTTCTTGTCAACATCAACACATTATCCAAGAAGTTGACTTAGAAACAACCTTCCAATAACTCGAGTCTTTCATACATCAATGGCAGGTTTCTTGCTTCTGGCAATAGGTTGATGTCAATGGCCTTCGACCGAAAGACTTTGTATGGTGTTTGAAATCAAAACATCTATTCACACCATGCAGAATGTACTGCAGTACCTTGAGGATCATTATCATTATCAATGATTTCTCTCGCATCTGTTAACAACTTACATCATTGGCTGGTAATTAGACGGTGTCTTCCCATGTTCGACTTCAAATCAAATATTCACATGGTTAGACTCGTACGTGAGTGAACGATTGAATGAGATAGAAGACCCTGAATCTAGTTTCATCCATCTGGGCTACGATTTCAGGAGTACTAAATCATATGTACAATGGCTTTACATTGATGGTCATTCCGATCATGGGTCTATATCTGTAGACGACTATCTATGTACTTGTAATGAAAGTTTATAAATTGAGCATGGGTATGCCTTCCCTCAGCGATTCATGTAAAAATAAAAATATCATGATATATGTATTGTAATTGATGCAGGTCACCTTCCACTTTGAAACCTCCTCATCACATCCTAAAGCATTTCATTTGACATTGGAATTTTTCCGATTTCATGCTTTAGGGGGAAATTGTTACAGATCCATTTGGCACATCACTACCATCATCTATATCAGTGTTTTAGGGCTTATGTAACCCTAATTTCAGTTGCTACATGCCCTAAACAAGTCATTGTTTTGAATGTGTCATTCCCAGATAGTTTCATGACATGAAGACATCCTGAATTGACCTCTAGAGGGACCAACATAGGTAGGCCCATGCTAGGGTGCTCTGTAGAGAACTTAGTCCTCATTTCACCTGCTCTGGGTGAGTTTGAGCAAAATTCACATAGGATTTTGGGAATATTCTTACCTTTTGGAGTCATCTTGAAGGTTCCCTCACTTATCAACTCCTATGAGCTCAAAAATGGAGGAGGAATGAGTTAAGATGCATCCTATCCTCTCATCCCTTCCTCCATGGAACTAATTCTAATTATGAAGACCATTTAGTACCACCATTTATGAAAAAACCTCCTTCATCTCCCTATAAATTGACCACTCATCTAAGTGATCAGGGGCTATACTTTGATGATTGTAAGGAGATAATGTTAGTTTGAGAATTGAGACTATTGTAAGTGTCATTATGCTGCCAGATTGTCATGCTTATGATGTGATGTGGATGGAACCAAAGCTGGAGGAGTGACTTCGAATTAGGCTTCATGGTTGTAATACTTCCTTCTATTCAATAAAGTATTTTCACCTTTTTCCCATATGCTTATCCTGTTATATGATTCTTATATGGGTGAATGCATTTGATTCCATCTACTTGTATTCAATAGATCTTTTGCTTTGATCGGTTCTTTGTCTTATGCTTATGTTTACAAGTACTTCTCAAGCATGTTAAGTACTTGAAGGAGTGACATGATCAATACAAAGGAGACAAGAGTAAAGCATAACTACAAGTAGGTCTTCTCATCTTCTTTGTCTTATATATTGCTTATAGGAAAAGGCTAAAGTGCTTTAAACTGTTGTTCTAGATATGGCTACTTATCTAGGAAATTAGTATTTATCCGTAGATATGAAATTCTCCAAAACAGATACTTCTCCCATTTCCTATGCTCATGAATCATGTACATACTCAACATATCCTCCAAAATTGTATTGACCCTCTCCTTCTGTCCATCTATCTGCAGATAATAATTTGCACTGAAGGCTAACTCTGTACCTAAGCCTGCAAATATATCCTTCTAGAACTTGGAAGTGAACTTCACATCTCTGTCTGACACAATATTATTTAGAACACCATGTAGTCACACTATTTATTTGATGAAAAACTATGCTACCTCACTGGATGAATATGTAGTATTTACTGGAATTAAGTGAGTTACCTTGCTCAATCTGTCAACCATGACCATAAAAGAATCATGTTGCCTCATTTTCATTGGAAGACCTATGATGAAATCTAGGGAAATGAGCTCCAATTTCCATTCAGGAATTGCAATAGGTTGTAGTAGACCACCCCAATGCTTATATTCCGCATTGACCTACTGACAATCTAAACATCTAGCCTTGAACTCTACCACTTCCTTCTTCTGATTCAACCAATAATAGAACTTCTTCACTGCCGTCAATGCCTTCTGATATCATGGATGATACGAGTATGGCTTGGCATGAAACTCCCTCAAGATAAACTTCTTGAACTCACTGTAATTTGGAACATAGATCCTATCCCTGAATCTCACCAAAATTTCTACCATGAGATAATAGTCTACATCCTGATCCCCTGTACCTATACTCTACTGTAACTAGTGCATGATCTCCATGTATTTGTCATACCACTGTCCTTCTTGCAAGATCCTATCCTGTAACTCTGTCCCATAAGAGCTCATAGCTACTGTTGGGCATAGAATTCCCCCACAATAGGTTTTGGGGCTCAAAGCTGAAGTTTTGGTCAAATAATGTTGTAAGACTTTGTGAATTATGGTCGCGGAGCATGAAATGTATGTTGAGTCATAGGGTTGTCTGCCATAAGTTTTGTAATGTAATAGGTTGTATAAATAGAGCAAGGCTCTAAGTGTAAAAGGGAGGAGATAGGAGAACATGAATGGAGTCTAGAAGATAGCGAGCATAGAGAAAAGGTATAAGTGTGTTGGGTCGTAGTAGTAGGAAGAGGCTCTATAGTTGAGTGCAAAGAGGCCTAGTAGTGTCCACAGCTGAGTGTGTGGACAACTGCAGCTGAGTTCGCAGGGAAAAGTTGAGTCTGTAATCAAGGAAGAAGGATAATAAAGAGGATTTTGATTCTAAATCTCGTGTATATATTCTCGTGCTACTTTCTATTTAAATATATTGTTTTCTTTATCAGGCGCACTTATATGAATACCAAACACTACTAAATATAACTAGACACATACTGATAAGCTAAGGGATCAATTATTATTGGGTTAGTAGTAAGGAATTGGGTCATAATACGGATTGCGCCTCAAGTAGGGATACGTGGAGGTAGCATTGTAGGCTGCGAGGTACTGATAGATGCGCATAGTGATGTGCGCAAAGCAAATCTGCAGAGCACTGAAAATCATCAAACATTTCCAGGGTGTGGAAACCTGGTTCTAGCACCCTCCCATACTACTTCGGGTGAGACCTCAGTCCACGCTCTGCGGACTGTTGCCAAAAGGGTCAGTAGTATCGGGATTTGTTTGGCTAATCACCTTTGAACCTAGGTTAGGCCCCTATAAGCCAAGAAATGGTTCCATTGCTGGGACATGGGATCTGCATAAGGGATGTCTGATGTCGTGTCATTGGAATCCAACATAGAAAGAAATTGAAGGGTGGTTGGACAAGAAGATTCACCAGTTCACAGCACAGGAAAATATCTGCGAGTATATAAGGAACAATGGTTGGAGTGCTAATTATATGCAAAAATCCATGAAATTTTCTTTGCATCCTTTCCTTTTGAGCTGTATGAGTGGATCACGAAGCTAGCAGACATTTAGAGAAGGTGTAGGCTCGACAAACCAATCATGTGGACTCTAGAATTAGTGCAAAGACTAGAAGCATCAGGAGATAAGATCGTGCGAGCTGTGGACCATTGGCTCGATCGAATTATAGGAGGATTTATCACTAAGTTCACAGTAGATACAACCGTCAGCTACAGTGAGGCGGAATGACACTTCCTCGAAGGACCGTGAGGTAAGTATATTAAATCTTTGAACACTTGGATTAAGATGCTATTATGTGAAAAGCGAGTTATGCAAATAAATTAATGTTTGGGATTACACGAAATGGGAAGATCTACCGAATCAGAGGTAGTGAAGAATTAGAAACCAGTGCCTTAATTTCACCCTCGCAGGAAAGCAAGGAAGAATTCGCGAAAGTTTCTCTGAGAAGCGTGGTCAGTCTGATAAGGTAGCGAATTCCGCACTTACCACCTCCACCTACACCGTCACTCGTCTCACCCTCTTCATCTCCATCTCCACCCACCCCACCTCTACCACCACCACAATCCAGTATGGCAAGTGCGATCAAACTGCCGGTATTCAGAGGAATAGGGAATGAAGATCCAGACCAATTGTGGTTCGTGGTAAGGGTGGTATGGGAAGCACAAGGAATCATGGATGACAATATCAAGAAGGCTACGCTGGTAAGTGTGTTGCGGGATCATTCCTTAACATGGTACATTAAGCATTCTAATGACCATCCAAACACAGAAATCATAGAAATCGAGACTGTGCTAAACAGGGAATTTAACAGGCCAAAGTCGGAGACACAATCAATTATCGGGTTTAAGGAGATCATGATGCTTCCGGGAGAGACCCCCTAGGATCTGGACCAAAGACTGAAGAGTATGATTCGTGAAGATAATATGACTTTGATGGATGGGAAACATCGCGCACGGTTTGTAGCATCACTAACACCACATTTAAGGATGGTCCTGTCACAACAAAATATTTCCACCAAGGCCGAAGCTTTGGAGATGGAAATGAGATTGCATGAGACCCCTATACAAGACCCTGCTCTAGGAGTCCAACAAATCCATGCTATAGGTTTTAGTCCCGTACATAAATTACCTACATATGAATTTTAAAACACAGAAAAATAAATAATGTGAGAGCATTACACATAAAACACATGTACACAGAGATTTTTCCACTAGATCCCAAAACCAGGACTACCAGCTTGATTTTTCGTTATGTCCTTTCAATGTTATAATACATATTTATACATGCCAAAGCATCCAATACCATGGACCGAAAAATCATTGCATCCAATACGATGGACCGAAAACCATCACATCCAATACCATGGACCGAAAAACCATCGTGTCCAAAAAAAATGTGCAAAAATCATGCATAAAACCATAGGTGGGTCCGCGCAACCTAACATAGGGTCCAAAATCAAAATTTTCTGGGGCGCTGCCCCGAATCCGATAAAGTGGGTTTACGGGTACCCCTCAAACTTCTTTTTAACTATGTGGAAAGAATATAACACAACCCAACACATGCGCAACTACAAAATCTGTGTCTGGAGATGTAGATTTTGAGACAAGACACCTCGGCCAGAGGCGCGCGAGGAGGTATGATGCATAAAATGAAAAGGCGAAGGGCATGACAAGGACCACTATCCAGTGTTCGAGAATTACTTGGCAGGAGGAGGGACGATGCCATTAAGACCCGAGGCACAAGTAGCACCAAGTACGACGCCTGCACTATGGTGTGCGATCTGTCAGATAGGGGGAAAACACACTATGGATAATTGTCATCTATTGTAGAAGTATACGTAGATGTCCTAACAATTATTTTGTAATTTCTACAGGTCAGTAGGTCATGATGAACACACCTGCAGAAGCTATGAATTAATTATGGATCAGACTCCTACCTACAAGGTGCATACCAAAACACGAACCCTTGACCCAAATACAGGAATTGCGTGCGTTGGATTTCAGGGGCGCGGATGAGGTCGAGGTGGAATGGGACCAAGAAGGGGTCACAGACAACTAATTTGTTACAATTGCAGAGGGCCAGGGCATTATGCTCGGGATTGTACAAGCCCGAAAAGGACATCATGTTTGTACTCTACTTAGTTTGAACATGAGGCAAAAGACTACCCTACATTGATAACGAGGCGACGCGAAAAAGTGGTACTCTAGTCTCCTCCAACTCAGAATTTGTAGATGATGAGGTCTGAGCCACGCAAAGAAGACTTGAATGTGAACATGGTGCTTAGAAGTGGTATGACCACTGGTGATGATAAAGGTAAGAAGTCAAAAGAAAGTGTGTGGGGTTGCAAGGCTCCTACCAAGGAACCCGAATTTGATTTAGATTGCATGAAGGAGACATTCATGGAAGCTAAGAAGAGCTTCATAGAGGCCTCCACTTCAGGTAGTAAGGATTAACTAGAACCAGGGATGGATCCTTCAATGCTCACTACCCTTCTGGAGACATGCATGAAACTGCTATGCGATAGCAAGGCAATAAAAGGACTATAAGAAATTATACCTAGGTGCACGGGGTCAGGAGAACCAAGCATGGTTCGGAAACTTGGAAAGCATACATTGCGTATAGGAAGGGAAATTAGGTTGACTGCGCAAATTGGTGAGTATGAAATGGATCAAGTAATCTTGGATCTCAGATCAGACGCGAATGTACTGCGAAAATAGACATGGGAACGCATGGGCAGACCCATGCTACAATGGTCTCCTATTCAGTTGTGAATGGCGAACCAACAAAAGGTCTTTCCCAGGGGAAGATTGCAAGGGGTAATGGTGGATATAGAAGGTGTGAGCGCGCAGGCGAATTTTGAAGTGAGAGAGATTGTCGATGAAAAAAATCCCTATCCCACGCTACTAGGAATAGACTGGGCCACCGATATAAACGGTCATAAATCTGAAGAAGCACAAAATCATTTTTGAGAAAAAGTCACTACGCGTAGTAGTCCCTTTAGATCTAGCCGAAGGATCGCGATACACAAAACTGGTGTGCGACAACGATAGTGATGACGATCTCGATTGCATCTACAAGATAACCGCACGAGAACAAGATTGGGTGAAACTCGACTGTAGATGGTAGGATTTCATGGGAGAGCAAAAGCTCCTACGCTTCAGATTCAGATGAAGAAATAGAGCACTGGTAGAATCGACAACACGAAGTAACAATGCTTAATCGCAACATGATGGTTAGATCACTACGCTGCGTGACAACAGAGGTAAGGGACCTGCCTATGTATGACGGGTTGACAGCGGTGGATGAATCCCTAAACAAATTTGAAAGCACAGTACTAGAATAGCAGTGGTTCGATGCTCTGAAATGGGCACTACACGTGACGCCCGCAAGGTGGTGGGGTACACATCATAGAAGTTTTGAGGATTGGCGTGGATACAGAAGGATGATGCCCATACGATTTGGGAAACCGCAAGTGCGGCTAGTAGACAAGTATGACGAACAGGATGATCCACGTACACACCTCATGAAATGGACCAAGGTCTATGGGGAAGAGCCACAACTTGAATGGGTACATTTATTCTATCATACCCTGGATGTCATACCCATGAATTGGTATACTGAGATGGAGCTCTGCCATGGTACGAGCGAATGGGATATCTTGCGCGAGGGATTTTTGTTAATTTTCATGTTTGAAGATCGTTGGTGGGATACAGTTTATTGTAACATCATTTTTTGTTACCTTTAATATTAATTTTTCATAAAAGAACTTGAAAATACTTTGAAAAGAAGAGATAAAATCTAGATGAAGAAGTGATAATGGCATAGCAGAATTGCTAAAAGAACTGTAAAAGAATCGGCCCCGGAGTAGCCAAAGCTGCTATACAAACAAATCGTCATTATATAAATGATTATTGAGCTAGACCTGATATATATATATATATATATATCCTTTATTTCTTTCTCGTTTCGATATGCACTTATATATATCTATATATATCTATATCTATATCTATATATATATATATATATATAATATATATATAAGTGCATATCGAAACGAGAAAGAAATAAAGGAATACATCAGATTTACAAAAGAAACAAGTGTTAAAGTGTTAACACCGCGACCCGAAATACTATAAGTTGTGTTTCATAAAGTTCGGCAGGTCCACAGTTATAAATATGTATATGGATCCACCGATTGCGATTTGTGATGGTGGACCCAAAACATATATATGTTATGTTTCATAAGCCTCGACAGGTCCACAATATCGCATAACTCTATATATATATATATATATATATATTTATGTGGCTATGTCGATTGCGATATGGGTGGGCCGGACCTGAAATGATATATAATGTGTTTAATAACTCTGGCAGGTCCATAAAGCACCTTACGTATATGTTCACAGTTCCAATTACGATTTGAGATTGGGTTCCGGACCCGATATATTTATTAAATTGGGTTAATTCCTTTTTAGTTTCGATTTACGTGTTTTGCTGTGTAAACGAAAAAATTGGTGTTAAATCCAAATTCGAAAAAAAGGCGAATTTAAAGTTATAAGGCATGTTTTCGGGTGGAGCAAAAACAGTAAATGGTTTTATTTGGAACTCACCCAATCCCAGTTATCATTCAACACGTAGCAGTCAGGTGGAGAGAGGAAACCAGTCATTTAGGGAAGGTATTCTCCAGGCTTATGTCCCACCGAAACCTTTATAGATCGTCTGATCTGAAAAGCTCAGATCTATGGTGGGGATGTATTGGCGGAAAGGTATACCTCGAAAACTGTGCAGAGTTCATACTGAAAGAGGTAAAAGCATGTTTTATAATATATTTTCATTATAAAAGTTTTACAAGTAGATATAAAGGATTTACGCATAAAATTCTAACGCTTCCATAGTTATGCGGCCTAAGGGTGCATAAGTTAAGTTTTGCAGTGATTATCAAGCTGGTTGTGATTTGCGATGGAAGTCAATGGAGTGCTGAACAGGTGGATCTGACAGGTTTATAAAGCAGGATTAACTCTTTTGACTTCTGTATTAATCAGAGGTACGAATTAATTTCAATGTGTAAAGTGGAAAATCAGGGTTAGAGCCGAAGCTGAAGAGAAGGACAATCCAATATGTTTCTTTGCATTTTGGCCAATCAGAATGCCCATGTAATCCCAAGATCATACAAACTAAACACATTTCATTACGGCGAAAACGAATTAACCATCATTAGGGAATTTACAGAGGAATTCGACAACGGATCAACATAACAAGCCAATAATTATCATTCCCTTCTAAATCCAGTTATGTTTTTGTTATTTCATTTTCTTTGAGGTGTATTTTACCCTCTGTAAATTCTGTAATAATTTTTACTTCATATAGTTAGAAAAACAGTTAGATAATTTGGGCAGTTTCAGAAATCAACAGCTGTTCCACAATGTATAAAAAGAGGAAAATTTACTAAGAAAGGGTTCAAATTTTGGAGAACCCAGAGACTAAGCCACTGTATTCCCGATATCATCGTTGATTAATGAAAGAATCAAAAGTTTCCATGAGTTGTTGCATATAATTTTGTAAGCTTCTCTATCATGTGTCATGCTATGTTTTCTTCTTTTCAAGGATAGTAATGAAGTTGTAGGGCTTTATTTGCTTATGTAGATAAAGTTAACATTCCTTAAAAGAGAGCTCCTATACTTGAAGTCCTCATTTCCTTTCTAAGTGATAGATAATAGTTTATGTGAAAGACCAACATATTGTCTATGATTCAGTTCTCATTATCATAGTTCCTCTAAGTTACAGATAGTATTTTCTGTGAAAGATCAACATATTATCTTTAACTTCTCCTTCAAACTTTCTTCATTCATAATTTATATCTAGCAACAAATGGAATTTAGAGATGTTCTGGTCATACATGTATTAAGAGTTAAAGACCAAGTTTTCCAGGTCCTTCATTTGAGAACACAACAAACAATAAGTGACAGTAAATAATATTTATTAATGTCTTAAGCACAATTTCTCCATGCGCAGGAAATTGGTTTCTTAAGGAACAACATTAATTGGCGCCATTGCCAGGGAGAGAAGACAAGAAGATTTTTCCCTGGGTTTTAATATTTTCCTCTGGTTGTTCAGTGAGGAAAAAATATTTGGTTGTTTTGAATCAAAGCAATAACTCTGGCTTCAAGAAGGCCCCATACTAAATCAAACACTTCAAAACAGAAGGTTCAAGCTCTTTCAGATCTTGAAAGGCTAGTTTCTAAGAGGGTTGGAAGGTTTAAGATTCCAATTACACGAATTCCTACATTGTCTACATCAGGCAAAAATTCACTTGAACATTCATCTGATAAAGAGTCATCTTTTTCATGATCTTCATTTCAGGAACCTAACTGTCAAGAGAAATCTTTAGAATCTGTTACTTTTCATTTATCTGCTATAATCATTCAACCTCAACCAATAGCCACATTACCACCTGTGCACATTCCATCTACCTCTCAGTCAGGTTCCACATCTATTGATAATCAAAGTTAAATAAACATGGCAGTACCTGCATTCTTGATGAATAGATATGCACCTCTTCAATTGCCACAACCATTAAATCAAATGCAATAAGATTACCTCAAAACTCTTCCTTGTTTTACAGGGGAAGATGAACAAACTATAGAGAATCACGTGCCAGTATTTTGCAGCAAAAAAAGACATTGAACATGTAGATGTTGCTTTAAGAATTTTTGTTCAGTCCTTAGATGGAGAAGCAAGGAAATGGTTCAAAGAACTTCCCAATAATACCATTCCTTCTTGGGAAGAGATGGAACGTGTGTTTATCAGAGATGGGGAGAAAAAAGAGACCATGGATATTCATTAATAGAGTTTAATGCCATAAAGAAAAAGTCTAATGAATCTATGGTTGAATTTGTCATAAGATTTAACAAACTATACAATAATCTCCCAGTGGAGATTAAGCATCCTCCTGCTGGTGCAATGATAGCTTTTGTAGGGAATTTTGAATCAAATTTTGGATTCACATTAAGGGAAAGAAGAGCTCCAACCCTTGATCAAATCAAAACATATGCATTAGAGATAGAAGCAAATTTAGTGGCTGCAGGAAAAACACCAGAAATATAGCCTACCTAATACAAGGGAAAGGCAAAGATGGAATCCTCTCAAAGTCAAACACTGGAGGATATGTGTGATGTAAATAAAATTTTGTCAGATAAGGTAAATAGATTAGAGTTAGAAAATAAGATTTTTCAGAAGCAAACATAATATAATAAGAACTTTAATCCCTAATATAGAAGACAACCTTTGAAAATCTTGCAAAGGGAAAGAAAAGATCAAGATCAAATTCAAGCACCATTATAAATAGAGGCAGGTCCTGTTGAAAAACGAGAGCATCCTGAAGATCAAATTTTTACATTATATGTAGTGGATGAAGATGAACTTGGCATTGAAGAAGAACAGTATGAATATGATGAAATATATGCCATTCATGATAAAATTGATGAACATTAGAAGCAATTTTATGAATAATGCAGGCTGAACTACATAAGAAATATGACTTGAGATCGAGGAAGAGGTCAATAAATCAGGAAATGAAAGTGAGCAGCAAGTTTCAACTTCCTCAACAAAGGCGACTCCACAAGAATCTCAGTTTGCAAAACAAGTGAATAAAGTAAAGCAGCAACAAAATGAAAATGGAAAGACACAGATACTTCAAGGTGAGTATTCTCAAGATCAAACTGGAAAAATTCCTTTAGAGAAACTTGTTTCAATTCCTCAAGTAATTCCAGTCATGAAGAAAGGTGAATATGAGAATGAAAAGACTACTAAACATGGTTACTTGTTTAGTCTTACTAAGGAGTTGGAAAAGGTAAGAATTCAGGTTCCTCTTGTAGAGTTGACAAAAATACCTATTTATCAAAAGGATATTGTTGAGTTTGTTAGTTTGAAAGAAAATGATATTATAAATGATACTGAAAATCTGCAGGAAGACAAACTAGTAGTGGTTTTTGGTGCATATGTAGAGGAAGTAGACCCTTCAATACCTCCTTTTTATATTTCCTTTTTGGTCCATGAATTCCTCTTACATAATTGTATGTTTGATTCGGGAGCTTCACACAATCTTATGCCTTTGTCAGTAACGAAGAAACTAAATCTTCAAGTTACCAAACCCTATAGGAACTTGTATTCTTTTGATTAAAAAAAAGTCAAATGTCTGGGGGTTTTTAAGGATCTAACAGTGACACTAGCCCAAATTCCAACTAGAAGCTTGGTCATGGATGTAGTAGTAGCAGATATCCATGATAGATTTGGAGTGCTTCTATCTAGGTCCTGGGGAGCTAAATTGGGAGGTGTTTTGAAACTAGATTTTACATGTGCTGTTATACCGATATTTGGTGGGGAAGAGAGGATATTATACAGAGAAACTAGGTTTGTAAAAACAATTACAAAAAATGGAGCAAGCAATTCACCTATATATAGTCAGGAGAAGGATGCTTTTGCTTGTTTCACACTGTATGATAATGCAGAGCTAGTTGAAGATAATCAGAAGCAACTTGCTTCAACCAATGTAATTATAGAGTTGCAAATTGAAGGAGTGTGGAAATGCTTCTTTGATGGAGCTTATTTCAAGGAAGGAACAAGTGTTGGTTTTCTTCTAATTGTGCCTAAAGGTAATATGTTCCCTTTTTCTTTCAAATTAGAGTTCAAGGCAGCAAACAATGTGGCAGAGAATGAGTCCTAGATTATTGCTCTACAAAAAACTAAACAGATGGGAGTTAAGTCAATTTCTACTTTTGGGGATTCAGAGCTGATTATCAAGCAAATAAAAAATCATTTCCAAACAAAGAACCCTAGGCTTAGGGTATATAGATATGAGGTATGGGATTTGATTGAGAAATTTCTTGAAGCTTTTAACATTCAATTTATTCCAAGAAATGAGAATAGATTAGCAGATTCATTGGCTGTGTCTACTAGTATTTTCAATCCTCCTATTAATCCAAGGCTAAGATATGAGGCAGGGATGAGACATAGACCCTCTGTTCTTGATAATTTTAAAAATTGGCAAGCTTTTGAAGATGATCAAAAAATTAAAGATTTTTTGACTATAGTTGAGGAGTTTCAGGGCAGAGAAATTGATCAGGATAAAGAAGATACAACATAAGTTGCAGAAATCAGTGGTTTAAAAGATTCAATAGCTAATCTGAAGATTTTTCAGTCGAAGGATAATATTTTGCCAAAGGGACCTGTTCCTCTGGAAAGGTTTTCTAACCCCAATGATGTGGATGTTGAATCAGGGAAGGCTTCACAGGATGAACACATTCAGGATCACAACATTAGAACTCAGGAGAAACTCATAATGAATTGTTTTTTCAAGATTCACTGGAAGAATGGTTCAAAATTATGCACTCAAATGCTAATCTGGTATCATTGGAAGATTGACTTCACTTGATGGAGATCATTCATGTACATATGTATGAACTTGTACATAAATATGCTCAGGTGTTGAGCATTTGGTTACCATTTGTAGTTATTCAGTTTAATCATTAGTTGATGAATAAGGGTGACTTTCCCAGTTGGAAATTGGTTTGTAGAGGTGTCATACTTCAAGATTGTCAGGTTTCAGTTGTCAAATTTCAAGGTTTTCATAATTTTGGACTCCATGCCCAACTAAGGCTACTGATTTTTTATGATTGTGGAAAACCTGTGAACAATTTTTTGAAACCAACGTTTCAGACTAGCTTGGTGAGTCCATCATCAGGGCAATGTGATTTGTATTTTGAGAAGAGAGAGCGTGAAATCATGGAGCTATTAATAGTTAATTGAAAAATATTTGATGTCTTCTTTTATTGTCGGCTTTTAATCTGATTAATTAATTATTTATTATTTATTTATTTATTTGTTATTATTATTATTATTATTTTTAATTAATTAATTAATTAATTAAAATTATATTATTATTATTTATAGATTAATTAATTAATTAAATAATAATAATAATAATAATAATAATAATAATAATTTTTTAGATTCTATGTTATATATTTAAGTTCGTTGCTTAAATGCTTTATAAGTAATGTATATAATTTAAAGTACTAGTTTGAAGGTTTATTTAAGTGTGTCTTATTAAATTATATTTAAAAGAGAGTTAGGGTTGGTATATTATTTATTATTATTATATTATTATTTTTTTATGAATGTTTGTATGTCTGCTTTTTTATTTTATTTAATAAGGGTTTCTAGGTACTACTTAATTTTAGACCGTCATCTCTATTCATGTTGTTGGATGATTTTTCAATTTCAATTGCCTCTTTCACCCTTCTTTTTAAATAATGGTCTTCCCTGTGAATACTTTGCTATTGAAGTGCAAGCATTTTGTCACTGAAGATATCAACGTGGGTTCACTGTACAAAATTTTCACACAGGTAAGTTTGGTGAAGCAATATATGACTCCACGCCCAATGGATAAGACACTAATCTACGGTTCTTCGTGTTTCTGTGGCAAAAGCACTATCCTCGGGTGGAGCCAGATGTTGTAACATGAATTTTTTGTTACCTTTAATATTCATTTTTCATACAAGAACTTGAAAATACTTCGAAAAGAAGAGATAAAAGCTAGATGAAGAAGTGATAATGGCATAGCAGAATTGCTAAAAGAACTGTAAAAGAATCGGCCCCGGAGTAGCCAAAGCTGCTATACAAAAAAATCAAGTCATTATATAATGATTATGGAGCTAGAATCAATAATATATATATATATATAATATATATATATATATATATATATTATATAAGTGCATATCAAAACGAGAATGAAACAAAGGAATACATCAGGTTTACAAAGGAAACAAGTGTTATTAAAGTGTTAACATCGGACCCAAAATACTATAAGTTGTGTTTCATAAAGTTCGGTGGGTCCGCAGTTATATATATGTATATGGATCCGCCGATTGTGGTTCATGATGGCAGACCCGAAACATGTATATGATATGTTTTATAAGCCTCGTCCAGTCCACGATATCGCATAACTCTCTCTCTCTCTCTATATATATATATGTGTGTGTGTGTGTGTGTGTGTGTGTGTGTGTGGTTATGCCAATTGCGATATGGGTGGGCCGGACCCGAAATGATATATAATGTGTTTAATAACTCTGGTGGGTCCATAAAGCACCTTATGTATATGTTCACAGTGTTGATTGCGATTGGTTTTCGGACCCGATAAATTTATTAAATTGGGTTAATTCCTTTTCAGTTCCGCTTTACATGTTTTGCATCGATTTTGTTGTGTAAATGAAAAAATTAGTGTTAAATCTGAATCCGAAGAAAAGGTAGATTTAAAGTTATAAGGCAGGTTTTTAGGCAAAGCAAAAAGGTAAATGGTTTTATTTGGAACTCACCCAATCCCACTTATCATTGAACACGTAACAACTGGGTAGAGAGAGGAAATCGCCCATTTTGGGCGGGTATTCTCTGGGTTTATGTCCCACCCGAAACCTTTACAGACCATTTGATCTTAGAAGCGTAGATTTATGGTGGGGATATATTGGCGGAAAGGTATACCTCAAAAATAATGTGGAGCCTGTACTGAAAGCAAAAAAAGCATGTTTTATAATATATTTTCATTATAAAAGGTTTACAAGAAGATATAAAGGATTTACGCATAAAAGTCCAACACTTCCATAGTTATGCGGCCTAAGGGTGTGTAAGTTAAGTTATACAGTGATTATCGGGCTGATTATGATTTGCAATGGAAGTCAATGGAGTGCTGAACGGGCGGATCTGACAGGTTTATAAAGCAGGATTAACTCTTTTGAGTTTCGTATTAATCAGAGGTTCACGTTAATTTCGATGTGTAAAGTGGAAAATCAGGGTTAGATATGAAGCTGAAGAGAAAGATAATCTAGTACGTTTCTTTGCATTTTGGCCAATCAGAATGCCCATGTAAGCCCAGGATTATACAAACTAAATGCATTTCATTACGGCTAAAACGAATTAAGCATCATTAGGGAATTTAAAGAGGAATTTGGCATCGGATTAGCAGAGTAACCCAACAGTTATCATTCCCTTATAAATCCAATTATGTTTTTGTTATTTCATGTTCTTTGAGGTGTCTTTTACCCTCTATAAATTCTGTAATAATTTTTACTTCATATAGTTCGAAAAGCAGTTAGATAATTTGGACAGTTTCAGAAATCAACAACTGTTCCACAATGTATAAAAAGAGGAAAATTTACTTAGAAAGGGTTCCAATTTTGGAGAACTCGAAGACTAAGCCACTGTATTCCTGATATCATCGTTGATTAATGAAAGAATCAAAAGTTTCCATGAGTTGTTGCATATAATTTGTAAGCTTCTCTGTCATGTGTCATGCTCTGTTTTCTTCTTTTCAAGTATAGTAATGAAGATGCAGGTCTTTATTTGCTTATGTAGATAAAGTTAAAATTCCTTAAAAGAGCGCTCCTATACTTGAAGTCCTCATTTGCTTTCTAAGTTATAGATAATAGTTTTTGTGAAAGACCAACATATTTTCTATGATTCAGTTCTCATTATCATAGTTCCTATAAGTTACGAATAGTAGTTTCTGTGAAAGATTAGCATATTATCTTTAACTTCTCCTTCAAAATTTCTTCATTCATCATTTATATTTAGCAACAAATGGCATTCTGAGATATTTTAGTCATACCTGTATTAAGAGTTAAAGACCAAGTTTTCCAGGTCCTTCATTTGAGAACACAACAAACAATGTGACAGTAAATAATATTTATTAATGTCTTAAGCACAATTTCCCCACAGCCAGGAAATTGTGTCACGCGGAATGAGTTATACTTGCGGGCAAATCTAACCTTCCTAGGAGTCTAAGACTCTCTAATGACAAACAAACCAAATAAGAGCTATCCTTCTCTAGATACATATCATTTTACAAGAATTCAAATGTTCTCGATCTTACCTTAGGTCCAATGCTTGTTGTAGTAGTCCCGTCTTGTTGATCCGGATGAGCTCCTCCTTCACCTTCAGACCTGCATTCACTAACAAGGCAAACAATTACATAGCATTTGAATATTCGTTATAAAACAAAATATATCTATCATACTGACCAAGGAGTGCATGAAATAATTCATTAACAAATCATTGAGAAGAATGGACTTATTTGTATTAAATAATCAAAGGAACCATTACAACCTGAGCCTTGGTGTTGTGCAAGCTCCTCCCAGGGTCCAGCAAGTGATTTCCTCTACTTTGACAAGCTCACCCACTCCCACTATGGCAACAAGGAAGGATGGTGATCTCTCCTCACCAGTCAAAATGGAAGTCCTAATTCCAGCAGCATTTACCCTTTAGAATGTTCAGCTTTCAACCTCCCCTCCTTTTGGCCCAATGCCTGTATTTATAGTATTCTAGAGGAAGTTATTCAGTTCCAACATCAATGGGATACTCCCTCTTTTGGATGGGGTAGCTCCTCTCTTGATGGGATAAGTTCCTCTATCATAGGGGTGCATGACCCATCTGGAGGCGCTCAATACACGTCAAGAACTCTTCTAGAAGGCTCTAGAAGTGACCACAAGTAACTTTTTAAAGATGAAACTTGCGCCTTTTGACTTTTACAGGGGTACGCACCCTAGCTTTAGTATACAGAGCGTATTACTACGCAGGTCTAATGTATATGGAGTGCGTACACGCAGGAAAGGTAGAGAGAAACTGCGTACCCAGAGATAAACATGTTTTTAAGTGACTTTCTCTCTCTTTGAGGTTTTGACATGAAGAGCAGAGGTATGGGGCTTGACAAAGAGGACAATGTGGCTATTGATGAGGCCACATAAACTGCAGATAGTCAAGGTGACAAAATTTAGTGTAACAGATTGCCCCTAAAGTACGAAGCCTGTAATAGATAAGGGTGTTAAGTCATATAAGAAGGGTGAAGTGCTTTATCATTTCGAGGATCATCTTGTGGATAGCCCGGTTGGAACCTGCAATTTTCAACACAAAATACATGTAAAATATCATATCATACGGAGGTAGGCATTCCCATACTCAGATTAAACTTTAACTATGGACTAACTATTCTAGTACAGGAATGATTTCATAATACATCATAATCATAGACT
>APFE030667325.1:36562-98255 GCA_000404065.3 Pinus taeda | reverse complement strand
GGCGATGCTGCCGAGAACGGGATCGCAAGTTCGTCTCGGGGTCGAATTTGGCAATGGCAGATGTTGTATGGGAACTTTGGGTCAGTCCAAAAGAGCTGACTCGAGGGTTTTTCATTCATTGCAGAAAAATGTTCTGGGATCGCCAGTCGAGCAATCGCTGTTAGGTCGGAAAGAACGTAAGAGTGTTGTCTCGGTCAAGTGCTCTGTTCTTGCTCACGTTTCCCAAGAGATCGCGACCGCAGCAACATCCCCGTGGTTCCATCCCTGCTCTGTCCTGAACCTGCATGCGGCTCTACACTCGCCCAGGTTGGGCACCACTCGCAGGAGCTTCCGCGGTTTTATAAGCAGCGCTACCAGGATTCCCATGCTTGATGGGCGCGCGCCCAGATATTCACTTGTGCCGAGGATCTACGGCAGGAAGAGATCAAAACCCGTTGGCGGCCGTTCAGGGCCCAAACTCCAAGGGTTAGCCGGCCAATTTCTCAAACCCGAGGGTTTTGTGCTCAGCGTGTTCGGCAACATCAATGGATGCTCCAGAATCTTCCACGTCCCCAGTCCTAGCTTCAGATTTGACATAGATCTGCCAGATCTGGCCACCCATAAGGCAAAAAAGACCACGCTCCGGCCAGATCCAGAGATCTGCATGGGGTCAAGACCCTCATCTGACTTCTTTCAGATCCAAATTTCTCAACCTTCAGGCAGAACCATCATGCAATGGGTTAGCCCTTCAGATCTGGTGCAGGAATTCAAACTGAATCTAGAGCGCAGAATGGGGATCCCATCAAACCTTCTGCGTCTTCTCTTTGAAGGTAAACAACTTGAAGACCCTCTTCCCCTCTCTTCTTACAGCATTTCCAGGAACAGCTTGGTGGTGGTGACCCTTCGTTTGAGAGGAGGGGCAGTGAGACAATCTTCCTCTACTCAGCCTTTCTCTTACAAAGAAGCAGTTCACTCGGAGAACCCCAAACCCCCGGAAGCCCTTCAATCTAAGATCTTCTTGGTTGACAAGATTGAAGAAGTTCCCTCTGTGGAACTCATTCATGAGGATCTGGCTTCCCAACATCAAGATTTTGCAGAAAGAGCCATCATTTGTAGATTTAATGGATTATGGCCGCGATCTCAGGATCTCTATGCATGGATCCATGCAAACTGGACACATCACTGTAAGGTCTTTTTTTGTTCGAAAGGGTATTTCATTGTTCTATTTGATAACTCTAAGCACTATGAAAAGGCCTTAGCAGAGGGCCCATGGTTCATGGGAACTGCAGGGCTATTTTTGACTCCTTGGTTCCCAGATTTTGATCCAGCCACTGCAGTCATAACCAAGACACCGGTATGGATTCGGCTTCCAAATTTACCTGCCCACCTATGGAATACTCGAGTCTACAGAGCTATAGGAGACACCTTAGGCAGCTTCATCCGTGGAGATTATTAGCGGGAATTCAAAGGTCTCTACTCATATGCAAGAATATGTGTGGAGTTAGATCTGAGTAAAGGTCTTCCAGAACAAATCAATCTCAAGATAAACGACTTTGTCTGGACCTAGACAATGGATTACGAGAATACAGCTTTTCGATGCCGCCTTTGCCACCAATTTGGGCATTTGCAGAATACTTGCCCATCTCACCCGGCAAAGAAGAACTCGGCCAACGTCTCCAAGCCCAAGTCCAAACGATGGGCTCCATGCTCTCCTCCTCTAGTTGCGGATTCTGAATCCTCCAGCTCTGAAGATGAAGATAGCGATGAAGAATTGAATCAGGCCCCTCATTTCGTGGCCCCTTCCAACGATGGTCTGGCGCCTTCCTCCGACTCAGCCATGGCTCAGAAATGTGTACATTTGTCCTCCTCCTCGGATTCTGAAAAGGAGGGCTCCCCTGTGGTGGACCCCAATCTTCAAGTTGTAATCGCTCATCCACCCCAAAATGGTTGGGTTGAAGTTAAAAAAAGGAAAGGGAAAAAGCTTCGTGTTGAAGCCTCTACCCTTTCAGGGTAGCCTTCAACGCTTCTTAAGCTGCCAATGCTTTGTTGTAACTCCTTGCTTGCCCCTTCTCCGGAACCGAGGTTGATAGTCCTATCATTTCCGGTTGCCGATATCCTGCATCTCTGGAATGTATCCTCTTGTACAATATTTTTTGCTTAATAGAATTTAGTCTTTATCGACAAAACAAATAAATAATAAATAAATAATTATAGATATATGACCTTGCATTAACTTTTACTTTACAATAAAACAAATAATAAAATAGGATATACATTTTGAGTCACTTTAGTATTAACTGAGGTTGGTAGGCTGGGACTTACTTTCTAAATATAGGCGAATTCTATTTTTGTGTGTGGTTGCCCATTAATGGAGATCAATTGCTCCATCTGTAGTATCCATGTTACTAGATCCTTGCCATCAAACTTCCTCATATCGATCTTTGGAATATGGCGGATCTTCAGTCCAAAATTATAGTCTATGAAATCATGATTACCATTTCTTTTGTTCTCATCATGAGTTTCATCTAATACCTTTTCGCCATTAGGAAGCATTTCTTGTAGCAACTTTGTCAAACCCTCCATGTCTACTTTTAAACCATTCTTCAAATATTCCATGTTGCCTTTCATTTTTGCTTCTATACCATCCATATTAGCTTTCATGCCATCCTTCAAACCTTCAATGTCTGATTTTAAACTATTCTTCAAACCATCTATCTTAGCTTCCATTTCATTTTTGGTTACTCTTTGTGAGAGTGAAATTTGTTGCACTTGATCTCACAATTTTCATATATCATGTTGAATTTCTTCCTCTTCTTAATGTGTCATGGAAGAGCTTTTTGATTGCTTACTAGGTGTGCCTTTTTTGTTTCGAGGCATTTTGAAATCAAACAATGATATCTATGCTTCAATATGCCCTTTGAATCACTTCAAACTGATTTTTCAAACAAAAGTTATGCAAAATTTAAAAAATACACACTTTTGCATTTTTTTAGGAGATAGATATTGCAGTTATTGTATCTTTGTAATTGCGGATCTTTAAGATCTGAAATTACATCTTGTAGTATCCCTCTGAGTCTTTCTTCCAACCCAACAAGTCAGACCAAGATTGGATTCTTCAATAAAGAGATATGTTCAATATCCCACGATGACCTGATTGTAGATTGGTTCAGTAAAGTGAAGTTGTAAGAAGTGCCACGTGTCATTGTTTCGACATTTGGCCTTGAAAATGATACCCAAACAACTTCAGTCTGTCCTATTTCTGTCACTTTTTACGAAATTCAAATATGATGCTCAGAGAGAAAGTTATTATGATTTTCCCTAGGTCACTTGTATGAGATGGAATTCTGGAGCCTGCAAAAACTCTAACTCCTTGGATCATATCTCTGAAGACATAGCGAGACAAGATCTAAAATTCACATAGGAAGTTCATACAGATTTCGACTCCATGTGGTTTCAATTTCATATTTTGAAGCTTTGTAGAAAAAAAATTATAGCAAAAATGCAACGAGGACTTTTTTGAAGCAGCGAAACCTTAGAATCCAAAGCTCTGATAACAAATAGATAGATCAACGACTTAAAAGTATCCTCTTTGAGGGGGGAAAATCCTTTAAATTACATAAATGAACAATTATTGGATGATTCAAATGACAAAACCTCCTTTCTATATATAGGAATCTAAGGGGTCACCATATAATCAGAGCTTACATAACAATAATAATGTAAGGGCACAACAATAACATTAATGGGCTTCTATGGGGCACAATAATAATAAAATGGGGACTACATGGGTACAACGATAACAATAAGGGGATACACTAGTATTATAAGGACCTGTTGATGCCTCTAAAATCGTTGTATCAACATTGGGGAAAACCACCCAGTCCGGACCTTAGTGTAGAGCCTTTTCCATTTGGTGTGGTGGCTCCGACTTGATGTAATGGGACTAGTTTCCCAGTGATATATGAGTTGATGGGTGATTGGTTTGTAGTGTATAACGAAAGTGATAAGTGTTGTATCCTACAATGCAAAGAATATACAAATATAACTAATCTATCTCGGGTATTCTTTTAACAACACGGTTTTTTATTATTCCTATTAAACACATAATCATAAAGATGGTTTATTCGTAAAATATAAAGATGCATTCATATAATGATTACTTTGTTTAAGTAGTTAAACAGAGTAATTATAAAAACATTGTCACATTCATCATCACTATTATCATACATATATTTATATTATATATATATATATAGCTATAGCAATTTTGAGAAATGTTCGTTCACATAGAGAAATAAGACAAAAACAGTGATAATAGTACCATATGCATTTGAATTCTCGTGATGTAAACAACATTCAGATTATGCTTTCCTATTTGAGAACACCTTCAAAAGATGCAAAAGTGCAAATCTTATAAAAGCCTCTTCCACAAAAATGCAAAACTTTGGTGCAACTTTTGATAATAAAAAAATATTATAAGTACAGTAGTGCAATTCCCAAGAAAAGTTTTAATACAAATTGTGGACCCCTTCTAAATACATGAAAGGGTCTTAAATACTAAAAACAAAAACAAACTATCAATAAAAATAGTTATGCGCTGGTCTAACTGTAGAAATATAAATCTGGGATTCATCATGAAAATAGTGGTGTTGTAGCAATTGAATGAATTCATTGTATCAACTTCTTTTCTTGTGATTGCAGCTGATAGATTGCGAGCATAAGCTAGATTTTCTGGAGGCTGACTCATCCTGGAGTGTAGCTGAGTTGTATAGGTGGCGTCGGAGAGTTCGAAGAACATGCAGTTGATTGCATCCGAAAGACATTTCATGGCCATCTATTGGTCGTGTGGCTTGACTAGAAAAAAACAGAATTTCTCCCATGTCAAGCTTTGGATTCCTCCAATCTGTTTTTCCCTGTGCACCATCTCCTGTTTCCAATGTTGTTCCAATGACTTTGCTTTTGGGAGTTTACCTAGAGGGCAATCGATGATCAAATTAGACATATGCAAACTGTTATTTATCAATTCGATCAGACCATTCGTTGCAGTTCTGCATCTAGAGGTTGCTCTTTCAACTTTCATTAGCTGGGACTCCCATTCAGAAAACAGGATTTCCTTATGCGATTCTTGTATTCTTAGCAGGTTGGCAACCATTCCTTATGTGGAATCTTGCCAGGACAGAAAACTTGTTAACTTTTCATGTATCTTTTCCAATTCAAGCGTGGTGTCCACTGCCTTATCAATCAATGATGCAGAGATATCGCATAAGGGGTTGGCCAATGATATGTTGTGGCAAATAATATCCAACTGTCGGGACAAGGCTTTGGTTATTTCCAAGGCTTCTATTCTGAATTTACCTACCTGTGGATAACCCTTGTACCTCTCTGTCTGTTCCTTCATTTGTGCAATTTGATCATCCTTTGCCTTCTTTTCTTCCTCACTTAACATCTGAAGCCTGCTCAATTCCTGAGACAATTCCTGCTGTTTATGGAGAGTCTGCTCATCAATCCTTTGCTTTTCTAGTTTCAACTGCTCTCTTAATCGCTCATTTTGTTGCCTCTGCTCTGTTAACTATTGTTCAAGCTGAGTGATCTTTTGTTGTTGCTCTGTTGATTGCACCTCAAATTGGGTAATCGTCTTATACTTTTCTCTCATTAGATGGCTGAGCTCTGAGGCTTTATCCATTGTTGTCGCTATGTAAGCTCCTGCATACTGAGATAGCATTGTCAAATCCTCAGAGGGATTGACTTCTGCTTTCCATACCACGTTCACCATTTATGCCTAAAGAGTTAAAAGAGGACTTTGATCAATTTTCCTCTTCTTCCTCTGTTTTTTAACTACAACCCTGTGCTTCGAACTGTAGAAGACATTGAGAGGTGGTATTTCTTTACTTTGTAGTACAATCTCCTCAGTAGGATTCTCAGGAATAATATTTATGTCCTACTAAATTCTGGGTAGGTTGCTTGTTCCTTCAATCGAAACTGTAATAACTTCTGACTTTTGCACTGCAAGCATTTTTGGTGTAGTGAGCTCTTGGGATTTATTCGGGTTATTGATGATTAAGTCAAACTGCTCCCATTCCTTGATTAACTTAGGATCAATATTGATATTCGTATCAAGAGGCTCATTAGTTCCTTCCTGTGTCTGCTCCCTTTCTGGGCTCTTTTCCTTTTCAGGAGTCTTCTCAATAATTTTCTCTTCACAGTGGCCTTCTGGTTGCACCATAGAGGTAGTATTTAACAAGTCTAGAGGTAGCATTTCCAATCTCTGTGTCTTGAACTTATAAAAGTCCTCTAGTCCCTCCGCTCCCAATTTGATTTTTGTCAGTTGTTTCACTTGAGAAAATAACTCGGCTGAAGCAAATAAATCATCATAACTATCCTTCTCATGTTCCAACTTTGTGATTTTGGCCTGAGGAGTGACATTGTAGGCAACAGATTTAGGATCATACTGCCTTTTTGGGATGATTGCTAACTTTATCATTTTTATTTTCTCAGCTTCCTTCTCTACATGTTTGAAGTCATGCAGCGTGAAAGTACCACATCGGAGGGGGAATGAAGGCCACATATGCTTTTTAGACTCCTTTAGGTTCCTTGACATCCCTTTTACTGTTATTTGATATGCTATTTCTCTGGCAAGTAACTTATTAGGGATGTATAAGGGAAGGACATGTGAGTCATTAGTGCTACCAAAAACTCTGATGTACGTGAACTTTTCTTCACCAAACCAACTACCAATTGTAGTTAGGTCGACACAAGTTTCCTCGGACAACCTAGGAGCAGGTTTATTAAACATGGCATAATACACGAGGAGGATGAAACCATGACAGATTCTATAAAGATGATTTTTGTAATGGGATTTCCACAATTCCTTGTGATAGATATGAATGGGGTTCAGGTCTTGTGGAGTCCATTTCCATCCTGAAATGGGATACTCAGAATTGAAATAGATTGTGTCCAAAATTTAGGCACTCATATAAAACGGGGGTATCACTCGGGTAGTCACAAATTTGTTTTTCCTATAATCAAGTATTTGGTTGGCCATTTTATCAGACAAAATGGTCACTCAATCCATGATATAAGAATTAACTGCATCCTCCATTAAAGGTGCCATCTATATAGAAAATTTGGTAGAATCATGGACTGCAAAGAGTCTGCACATCATAGCACCAACGTAACAATAAGGAGATGCCAATGAGTCGACGAAGTACATACCCGATGATTCATGCTTGTGCTTGGTCGGAAAATGCCTCCATTGCCTGATAGGGTCCGATTCGATGGCATTTTCTTTGGCGAAGCCTCCAAGAATGCTTTGTTATATCGCTTCTGCGGTTCAGGCAAATGGTACATTCTTTTGATGTCTTCTGCTCTGAACGACCCGAACATTCTTCCATTAGCTGTAAAGAAAGTTCTGTCTATGATATTGATGCTTTCAATAACCCATCTGACCAAGTCATTATAGGGTAAAACCTTGGCGCGAGCTACTATTCTATGAAGAAAGGAGTTGGCCAAGTCCTTAAGAGTAATAATCATAATGATATGTCACATCGCATATATTAGTAACAGTGTTTTAAAGTGGATCTCGTGACTTTCCCGATCAGCGATTAGCGAAAATCACATATCGCAGATCGGGGGGCACAAAGGTTAGGCTTTCGTTGTTTCCATACATAGCTCTGATTGCGATAAAAGTGAGTTATCATGGCTAGGCGGGATAATCAATAAATCCTTTGTTTTTCGTTTATAATTGATTTAAGGTTTAAACCTGCAAACATCCGTTTAACAACCTTTTATCGAAAAGTGCGCTTTTAATGAAATCGCATCGGTAGTTGCCAATAGATGGTTATGTGTCTCATGCTTATAGCGATGGCTGATTGCGATCAGATGATCACATCGGGATGTTTGAGTGAACTATTGGAATGCTTCTTTGTTAACTTGCGATTTGCACTTTCTGATAGCATTATCGCATCGACGATTACCAATGGGAGCCTTTTAAGTCTATCCTTTAAATAAAGGGTGCGACATATTATTTTACATTTGTTTTACAAAAATGTCTTGGTTGATATTTATATCGGATCAGATCTTTTAATAAGGAATTTCATGTGTTATGTGGTTAAATCAAAGTTTGCGATTTTTATTGAATTATTGGTTTTAACTAAGTCTTAAAAAAGGGGACCCATTTATTGTTAAAGTTTTGGATAAAAATTTTGAAATGGGGAGGGTTGTTGTATAGCACAACAAGACCTGACACTCTATACTTGCATTATTATAACCATTTACTTTGAGAAAGTTTGGCATCTCTTTGTGTATCAAGACCCAATTTGGATTGAGGACAAGTGGAGTGGGATCAACACATAGGATTCACCTCAAAGCAACTACTATGACAAAGTATATCACATATCTAATTGAAATCTAGTTGTAACAAGTAGTTGAAGTCTAATTTTAAATAAAGAAGTATGTTCTTCTTTGAATCAATCTATTATAGTTCAACCCTAGCCACTGTCAAGACTATTTTTTACTTCTAAAAACAATCAAGTATTGAACATTAATCTATCAACCCAAGGATTTGTCTTTCTATCTCAAGGAAGTCGACAAGATTTATGTAAGAGGCTTCCAGGGACTAATGTTGGTTCTATATGAGGTAATTTGAATTTTAAATCTCCCTCACGCAAAAATACTAATCCTAATTACCCAATGAAACCAAATCTCATTACGAAAAGGGAAATTCAAGTACGCAACTAATTGTCGAGTAAACATTCTAGCTAAGAAACAGAAAAGCAATCCTAATTCTAAGTTTTTAACCATTCATGAAAGAATATCATAATAACGACAATTCATGAGGAAACAACAATGAAATATCGAAAAGTGAACTATAGTTTATCTAAGAAACAACAAAACGAAATAATACTATGAACTCTACTAATATTGAAACAATAAGAAAAACCTTTTAACAACAAATTATAAGAAACAACAAATACTAATTTAATTTACTTTACACAAACAAGACATTGCTTCATCGAGGGAGCAGGTATAAACTGCCCCGAATCAGACTACCTTAAAAGATACTCAGATTAAAATATAATTGATAACACCTAAGTCAAATAGGAAATCCTTGCATTATAATCCTTCAAAAAAAAATTATTACAGTCGGAAGTTTTGCCTTTAGTTTTGTCTCCTTTACAAAAAGTACAACCCCAACAGAGGAAAATTCCTCTATTTTTATATTACAAAAAGGAGAGTTATAATAGAAAATATACAGAATAAGGAACGTTCCTGAAAATCGAAGATTCTCATAACATTCTTCTTAAATTAAACTATCTCTCCTATATTCGACGAAGAAACCAAGAAACTTGCCTTGTAACCAATTCTTCAACTAGGAACAAGTTTGCCTAAATTAACCATGAGCTCTTTAACACGATTATCCTCCAAAGATCTTTGCAATCTTATTTTCAACATGGCCTCATCCAATGATTTATTAGCTTAATTATAAAGAACATCTTTGGTTTACCTTATTAAAACATAATCATGCAAGCAAATAGATTATACCAAAGTTTAAGCCATATTGAACAAGGAATATAAATAAAAGCCAACAAGAACAAGGATTTATCATAAGAATTCAAGTGGTTAAATTAGAAGAAAATATAGCAATTACAAGGCCCAATAACCATTAGGATAATTTTGTCCATAATAGAAATAACGACTCCACTAAGGATAATTCCTTGAATTTTGCTCATTAAGGTTTTTCTCCTCGTTTTTAGTTGGATTTTAGCAATTTGAAGGATTAAGATCTATAGTGAGTTGGGAATTCTCCTTGTTTTGTTCTTGTTCAAATATATCTAGGGTTAATTTGTAGGAAAAAGCGCAAAAAACATTGTTTTTGTTTCTCTATTTTACTTCTTTTTCACAATTATAGTAGTGCCTTTCAATTCCATGTTGGGTGCAGAACTTGATTATCTTTCTGATTTAGAGGCTTTGTTTCAACCATGGTTGGATCCCAATACTTGATGGGAGGGTGCAGGGGGGCTTGCCCCCCCACTAATACCGTTGCACCCCCCCCAACGCGAGGGTGTGGGGGGTAGTGCCCCTGACGTAAAAATTAGATAAAGTTTTCCTTGTAAAACATTGTAATTTCGTAGTCAATCTTGGTCGTTCATTAGGTAGAAGATCTAACAATAGAAGTTGTGTTAATTTAGGGTTTTTTGCCATAGAAAGTAATCCTTAATTTATATGAGGGAATTGTACTACGGCTATATATTATTATGTGTGAGACAAAGAGAGGAGATTGTGTGAGAGCGAAGAGGAAATTACAACAACTTTGGTGTAAGTTCATGAGGAAACAACAATGAAATATTGAAAAGAGAACTATAGTTTATCCAAGAAACAACAAATCAAAATAATACTATGAACTCTACTACTATTGAAACAATAAGGAAAACTCTTTAACAACAAATACTAATCTAATTTACTTTACACAAGAAAGACAATGCTTCATCCAAGGAGCAGGCACAAACTGCCCCGAATTAGACTGCCTCAAGAGAAACTCAGATTAAAATCTAATTGATACTGCCGAAGTCAAATGGGAAATCCTTGCATTACAATCCTTCAAAAAGAAATTATTACAATCGGAAGTTTTGTCTCCTTCACGAAAAGTACAACCTTAACAGAGGAAAATTCCTCTATTTTTATACTAAAAAAAGGAGAGTTATAACATTAAATATACAGAATAAGGAACGTTCCTGAGAATCGAAGATTCTCATAACGTTCTTCTTAAATTAAACTCTCTCTCCTATATTGGATGGAGAAACCAAGAAACTTGCCTCATAACCAATTCTTCAATTAGGAACAAGTTTGCCTAAATTAACCACAAGCTCTTTAACACGATTATCCTCCAAAGATATTTGCAATCCTATTTTCAACATGGCCTCATCCAATGATTTATTAGCTTAATTATAAAGAACATCTTTGGTTTACCTTATTAAAACATAATCATGCAAGCAAATAGATTATACCAAATTTTAAACCATATTGACCAAGGAAGATAAATAAAAGCCAACAAGAATAGGGATTTATCATTAGAATTCAAGTGGTTAAATTAGAAGAAAATATAGCAATTACAAGGCCCAATAACCATTAGGATAATTTTGTGCATAGTAGAAATAACAACTCCACTAAGGAGAATTACTTGAATTTTGCTCATTAAGGTTTTTCTCCTCGTTTTTAGTTGGCTTTTAGCAATTTGAAGGATTAGGATCTATAGTGAGTTGGGAATTCTCCTTGTTTGTTCTTATTCAAATATATTTAGGGTTAATTTGTAGGAAAAAGAGCAAAACCCAGTGTTTTTGTTTCTCTCTTTTACTTATTTTTTGCAATTATAATAGTGCCTTTCAATTCCATGTTGGGTGTGGAGCCAGATTATCTTTCTGATTTAGAGGCTTTGTTTCAACCATGGTTGGATCCCAATCCTTGATGGGAGGGTGTGGGGTGCTTGCCCCCCACTTGTACCGGGGCGAGGGTTTGGGGGGTAGCGCCCCCGACGTAAAAATTAGATAAAAATTGTCTTGTAAACTATTGTAACTTCATAGTCAATATTGGTCGTTAATTAGGCAGAAAATCTAACAGTAGAAGTTATGTCAATTTAGGGTTTTTTGCCATAGAAAGCAACCCTTAGTTTATATGAGGGAATTGTATTGCGGCTATATATTATTATGTACGAGACAAAGAGAGGAGAGTGTGTGAGACCCAAGAGGAAATTACAACAACTTTGATGTAAGTTCATGAGGAAACAACAATGAAATATTGAAAAGCAAACTATAGTTTATCCAAGAAACAACAAAACAAAATAATACTATGAACTCTACTACTATTGAAACAATAAGAAAAACTCTTTAACGACAAATTATCAAAAACAACAAATATTAATCTAATTTACTTTACACAAACAAGACAATGCTTCATCCAGTGAGCAGGCACAAACTGCCCCGAATTAGACTGCCTCAAGAGAAACTTAGATTAAAAGATAATTGATAATGCCGAAGTCAAATAGGAAATCCTTGCCTTATAATCCTTCAAAAAGAAATTATTACAGTCAGAAGTTTGCCTTTAGTTTTGTCTCCTTTACAAAAAGTACAACCCCAACAGAGGAAAATTCCTCTATTATTATATTACAAAAAGGAGAGTTATAACATAAAATATACAGAATAACGAACATTATCGTTCTTCTTAAATTAAACTATCTCTCCTATATTCAAAGAAGAAACCAAGAAACTTGCCTCGTAACCAATTCTTCAATTAGGAACAAGTTTGCCTAATTTAAAGAACATGTTTGGTTTACCTCATTAAAATATAATCATGCAAGCAAATAGATTATATCAAAGTTTAAGCCATATTGAACAAGGAATATAAATAAAAGCCATCAAGAACAAGGATTTATCATAAGAATTCAAGTGGTTAAATTAGAAGAAAATATAGCAATTACAAGGCCCAATAACCATTAGGATAATTTTGTCCATAATAGAAATAGCGACTCCACTAAGGAGAATTCCTTGAATTTTGCTCATTAAGGTTTTTCTCCTTGTTTTTAGTTGGCTTTTAGCAATTTAAAGGATTAGGATCTATACTGAGTTGGGCATTCTCCTTGTTTTGTTCTTGTTCAAATATATTTAGGGTTAATTTGTAGGAAAAAGAGCAAAAAACAATATTTTTGTTCTCTCTTTTACATATTTTTTGCAATTATAGTAGTGCCTTTCAATTCCATGTTCGGTGTGGAACCGAATTATCTTTCGATTTAGAGGCTTTTTTCAGCCATGGTTGGATCCCAATCCTTTAACCGGAGAGTGTGGGGGGGAGGGGGGGCGGGGGCTTGCCCCCTCCCCCCCAATAGTTACTGTTGCACCCCCCCCCGCTGGGGCGAGGGTTTGGGGGGTAGTGCCCCCGACGTAAAAATTAGATAAAAATTGCCTTGTAAAATATTGTAATTTCGTAGTCAATCTTAGTCGTCCATTTGGCGGAAGATCTAACAATAGAAGTTATGTTAATTTCGGGTTTTTTGCAATAGATAGCAACCCATAGTTTATGAGGGAATTGTATTGTAGCTATATATTATTATGTGTGAGACAAAGAGAGGAGACTGTGTGAGAGCTAAGAGGAAGTTACAACAACTTTGATGTAAGTTCAAACAACAATGAAATATCAAAAAGCGAACTATAGTTTATCCAAGAAACAACAAAACAAAATAATACTATGAACTTTACTACTATTGAAACAATAAGAAAAACTCTTTAACAACAAATTATCGGAAACAACAAATACTAATGTAATTTACTTTACACAAACAAGACAATGCTTCATCTAGGGAGCATGCACAAACTGCTCTGAATCAAACTGCCTCAAGAGAAACTCAGATTAAAAGATATTTGATAACGCCGAAGTCAAATAGGAAATCCTTGCATTATAATCCTTCAAAAAGAAATTATTACAGTCGGAAGTTTTGTCTTTAGTTCTGTCTCCTTTACAAAAAGTACAACCCCAACAAAGGAAAATTCCTCTATTTTTATATTACAAAAAGGAGAGTTAAAAGAGAAAATATAGATAATAAGGAATGTTCCTAGGAATCAAAGATTCTCATAATGTTCTTATTAAATTAAACTACCTCTCTTCTATTCGACGTAGAAACCAAGAAACTTGCCTTGTAACCAATTCTTTAATTAGGAACAAGTTTGCCTAAATTAACCACAATCTCCTTAACACGATTATCCTCCAAGGATCTTTGCAATCATATTTTCAACATGGCCTCATCCAACGATTTATTAGTTTAATTATAAAGAACATATTTGGTTTACCTTATTAAAACATAATCATGCAAGCAAATAGATTATACAAAAGTTTAAGCCATATTGAACAAGGAATATAAATAAAAACCAACAAGAACAATGATTTATCATAAGAAATCGAGTGGTTAAATTAGAGGAAAATATAGCAATTACAAGGCCCAATAACCATTAGGATAATTTTGTCCATGATAGAAATAGCACCGCCACTAAGGAGAATTCCTTGAATTTTGCTCATTAAGGTTTTTCTCCTCGTTTTTAGTTGGATTTTAGCAATTTGAAGGATTAGGATCTATAGTGAGTTGGGAATTCTCCTTGTTTTGTTATTGTTCAAATATATTTAAGGTTAGTTCGTAGGAAAAAGAGCAAAAAACAATGTTTTTGTTTCTCTCTTTTACTTCTTTTTTGCGATCATAGTAGTGCCTTTCAATTCCATGTTAGATGTGGAGCCTGATTATCTTTATGATTTAAAGGCTTTCTTTTAGCCATGGTTGGATCCCAATCTTTGACAAGAGGGTGTGGGGGTGCTTGCCCCCCACTAGTATCATTGCCCCCTCCCCCCCTCGAGGCAAGGGTTTGGGGGGTAGCACCCCGACATAAAAATTAGATAAAAATTGCCTTGTAAAATATTGTAATTTCGTAGTCAATCTTGGTCGTTCATTATGCATAAGATCTAACAGTAGAAGTTATGTTAGTTTAGGGTTTTTTTCCATATAAATCACCCTTATTTTATATGAGGGAATTGTATTGCGGCTATATATTATTATGTGCAAGACAAAGAGAGGAGAGTGTGTGAAAGCGAATAGAAAATTACAACAACTTTCATGTAAGTTCATGAGGAAACAACAATGAATTATCGAAAAGCGAATTATAGTTTATCCAAGAAACAACAAAACAAAATAATACTATTAACTCTACTACTATTGAAACAATAAGAAAAACTCTTTAACGACAAATTATCGGAAACAACAAATACTAATCTAATTTACTTTACACAAACAAGACATTGTTTCATCCAGGGAGTAGGCACAAACTCCCCCGAATTATACTGCCTCAAGAGAAACTCAGATTAAAAGATAATTGATAACGTCGAAGTCAAATAGGAAATCCTTGCCTTATAATCATTCAAAAATAAATTATTACAATCAGAAGTTTTGTCTTTAGTTTTGTCTCCTTTACAAAAAGTACAACTGCAATAGAGGAAAATTCCTATATTTTTATATTACAAAAAGGAGAGTTATAACAGAAAATATACATAATATGGAATGTTCCCGAGAATTGAAGATTCTCATAACGTTCTTCTTAAATTAAACTATCTCTCCTATATTCAACGAAGAAACCAAGAAACTTGCCTCGTAACCAATTCTTCAATTAGGAATAAGTTTGCCTAAATTAACCACGAGCTCTTTAACACGATTATCCTCCAAAGATCTTTGCAATCCTATTTTCAACATGCCCTCATCCAACGATTTATTAGCTTAATTATAAAGAACATCTTTGGTTTACCTTATTAAAATATAATCATGCAAGCAAATATATTATACCAAAGTTTATTCCCTATTGAACAAGGAATATAAATAAAAGCCATCAAGAACAAGGATTTATCAGAAGAATTAAAGTGGTTAAAATAGTAGAAAATATAGCAATTACAAGGCCCAATAAACATTAGGATAATTTTGTCCATAATAGAAATAATGACTCCACTAAGGAGAATTCCTTGAATTTTGTGCATTAATGTTTTTCTCCTCGTTTTTAGTTGGCTTTTAGCAATTTGAAGGATTAGGATCTATAGTGCGTTGGTTATTCTCCTTGTTTTGTTCTTGTTCAAATATATTTAGGGTTAATTTGTAGGAAAAAGAGTAAAAAACAATTTTTTTGTTTCTCTCTTTTACTTTTTTTTTGCAATTATAGTAGTGCCTTTGAATCCCATGTTGGGTGTGGAACTTTATTATATTTCTGATTTAAAGGCTTTGTTTCAACCATGATTGGATACCATCCTTGATAGGAGGGCGTGGGGGGCTTGCACCCCCACTAGTACCGTTTCACGCCACCCCCCCCTAGGGCGAGGGTTTGGGGGGTAGCGCCCCCGATGTAAAAATTATATAGTAATTGCCTTGTAAAATATTGTAATTTCGTAGTCAAACTTGGTTGTTCATTTGGCAGAAGATCTGACAATAGAAGTTATGTTTATTTAGGGTTTTTTCCATAGAAAGCAACCCTTAGTTTATATGAGGGAATTGTATTGCAGCTATATATTATTATGTGCGAGACAAAGAGAGGAGACTACATGAGAGTGAAGAGGAAATTACAACAACTTTGATGTAAGTTCATGAGGAAACAACAATGAAACATCGAAAAGCAAACAATAGTTTATCCAAGAAACAACAAAACGAAATAATACTATGAACTCTACTACTATTGAAACAATAAGAAAAACTCTTTAACAACAAATTATCGAAAACAACAAATACTAATCTTATTTACTTTACACAAACAAGACAGTGCTTCACCCAAGGAGCATGCATAAACCGACCCGAATCATACTGCCTCAAGAGAAACTCAGATTAAAAGATAATTGATAACGCCGAAGTAAAATAGGAAATCCTTGCATTATAATCCTTCAAAAAGAAATTATTACAGTCGGAAGTTTTGTCTTTAGTTTTGTCTCCTTTACAAAAAGTACAACCCCAACAGAGGAAAATTCCTCTATTTCTATATTACAAAAGGGAGAGTTATAACATAAAATATACAGAGTAAGGAACATTCATGAGAATCGAAGATTCTCATAACGTTGTTCTTAAATTAAACTATCTCTCCTATATTCGACGAAGAAACCAAGAAACTTGCCTCGTAACCAATTCTTCAATTAGGAACAAGTTTGCCTAAATTAACCATGATCTCTTTAACACGATTATCCTCCAAAGATCTTTGCAATCCTATTTTCAACATGGCCTCATCCAACGATTTATTAGCTTAATTATAAAGAACATCTTTGGTTTACCTTATTAAAACATAATCATGCAAGCAAATAGATTATACCAAAGTTTAAGCCATATTGAACAAGGAATATAAATAAAAGCCAACAAGAACAAGGATTTATCATAAGAATTCAAGTGGTTAAATTAGAAGAAAATATAGCAATTACAAGGCCCAATAGCCATTAGGATAATTTTGTCCAAAATAGAAATAGCGACTCCACTAAGGAGAATTCCTTGAATTTTGCTCATTAAGATTTTTCTCGTCGTTTTTAGTTGGATTTTAGCAATTTGAAGGATTGGGATCTATAGTGAGTTGGAATTCTCCTTGTTTTGTTCTTGTTCAAATATATTTAAGGTTAATTTGTAGGAAAAAGAGCAAAAAACAGTGCTTTTTGTTTCTCTCTTTTACTTATTTTTTGCAATTATAGTAGTGCCTTTCAATTCCATGTTGGGTGTGTAGCCTGATTATCTTTCTGATTTAGAGGCTTTGTTTCAACCATGGTTGGATCCCATTCCTTGATGGGAGGGTGTGGGGGGGATTTCCCCCGCACTAGTATCGTTGCACCCCCTTCCCCCTTCGTGGTGAGGGTTTGGGGGGTAATGCCCCTGACGTAAAAATTAGATAAAAGTTGTCTTGTAAAATATTGTAATTTTGTAGTCAATTTTAGTCGTTCATTAGGGAGAAGATCTAACTGTATAAGTTATGTTAATTTAGGGTTTTTTGCCATAGAAAGCAACCCTTAGTTTATATGAGGGAATTGTATTGCGGCTATATATTATTATGTGCGAGACAAAGAGAGGAGATTGTGTGAGAGCGAAGAGGAAATTACAAAAACTTTGATGTAAGTTGTATCTCTTCATTTTGTTGGATAATATTAAAGGAAGGACTGGTTGTTTCTTTGTGGATGTAGCCCAAATTGGGTGAACCACGTATATTTGTGTCTCTCTTCTTTTATGCTTTTATGTGTTTGTTTTTGTTAGGATATTCCGACACATAGGAATAGTTAAGTTCAACTTGGTCTAGTATAGAGTTATGTATAGAGTTAGGTAAAGTGTGTTTCTTTACCGTTGTACATTTTTGTAACTTACAATCCGACGGTCACGATATGTAGTGATCCGACGGTTCATTCTCTCCTCGGTATTACCGACACGTGGCTTGACACTCGATTGGCCCAGGAATTCTATTTAAAGCGCATGGAGGGTCACTTGTAGGTTAACCGTGCATGAGAGAAGCTTATGTAAATTTTCATTCTTTATTAATAAATTGCCTGTAGTAGCCACGTTGGCGCAGGCCGTGGACTGTTTCCCTCTCTGAGGGTTTTAACTACGTCAAAATACTGGTGTATTGATCTGTGATCTGTTTGTGAGTGGTGTCCTTCTGGTGTTCTGTCTGAGGAACTTACCCTATAAATTCCTACAGAATTGGCCACACATGACAGAGCAAGCAGGATTGAGGAAGAAGTTCAAGTCCTTGAAATTGTCCATTGACCTGATCACCCTAACCGAGGGTGATCTGCATGACATCGGTGAGACAGTGCACGATGTAACCAATGAGGCTCTTAAGGATTTTATGCAGGAGCACCAGACTGTGTTGGGGGCCCTCAGAGCACAGTTGTAAGAGTTACAGGTGCAACCCCTTAGGTTGGTACCCTTTCAACCAACCTCGCAGTCGGATCCACGGCAGCAGAGCAGATGTTGCGCGCGTAGATGACGAACAAAGTCATGTTGCTTGAAGGGGCTCTAGTGGCATCAAATGAGGATGACAGGGTGTTGGTTACCATGATGAAAGGTATTGGGGTTAATATTGATGCCCTTCTGTGCGAGACATTATATCTATTGTAGGATGGGATAACGACAAAACTGCATGCTAGGGAGAGCCGCACACTCCAAGTCTTTAGTGAGCAGAAGATAAACATGGACCAACTCAGCTTGCAGCGTGACGAATTGGTGTCACAAAATCAACAATTGGTGCAGGTGATAGGCAACACTTGCCAAAGCATCCCAGAGCTGACCATCCCAGCAGATCTACCAGCGGAGGTGCAGATCCACATATTAGCAGGAGGAGTCTGTGAGGCCAGGGAAGAAACGACAAAGGTTCAGATCAAGCTGAATATTTAGATCATCGAGCTATGATTATGGGTGCAACCATCCACTCCCCTGGAAGTCAGAGAACAACGCGCTAACGCTATCACATTGAGATTGGAGGAAATTGGAGGTGCAGTGCAAGATTGCACCAGCATGTTGGAAGAAGCACTTGAGGTCCTCATAACTCTGTAGGAGGACCCCAACATCCAGTGCTTAGAGATAGAGGTGCGAGAAATCCAACAATTGTACAACAGTGTCTGAGGAAATATGCATATAGTGGTCCTCACCCATCGGCTTGCGAGGATGCAATAGGCTAAGGAACTGAAGGAGCAGGTGGGCGCAATGTGACACAAGAAGGTAGTTCTCAAAGCACGCATCTAACCTTGGATTGATGAGGCCTTAACCATCACGACAGACATCGAAGGAAAGCTTGTGAACATACAGGGGATGCACACATTGATGTAGAGAATCACCCTAGACAAGAAGTCTTGGAACAACACATGTAGCAGCTCAGTGCGCTGCTGACCTCTGCGCGGTTTGAGAACAATTGGAGGGACTCTGACCAAAGATCGTCGTGCATATAGAGTGACTCGAAGGTGAGTCACGATGTTTGTGTTGGGGGAATTTTGGGCATGGAATCCCCCCAAGGCATGTTTTTGGGCTCAAAGCCCAAGTTTTGACCAAATTGTGTTGTAAATTTCTGCGAATTGTGGGTGCGGAAGTATGTTAGAGTCATAGGGTTGTCCGCCCTAGTTGGTAATGTAATGTCGGCCTACCCATGGTCCGCGAACCATGGGATTGTATAAATAGAGTGAGGCTTTAAGTGTAAAAGAAAAGAATTAGTAGAGGGAAGAGCAAGAGTTTAAGCGACTAAGTAAAGTGTGTCTTTGGGTGGTAGAGTAGGAGAAGGCTCTGCAGCTGAGTGCGTAGATGCCTAGTAGTCCACAACTAAGTGCGCGGAACCCTGCAGCTGAGTGCGCAGGATGGATTCGAGTCTATAACCAAGGAAAGAATTAATAAAGAGAAGTTTTATCATAATTCCGTGTATCCGTTCTTGAGTTAATGAATGGTTGATATAATTTTCAAATATACTGTTTATTTACTGCACACACCTATATGAATGGTTTATATTGTTAAGTATAACTTAAAGCATGCAAGTAGGCTAAGATAATCAATTAAGAGTGGAATATCAGTAAGGTCTTGGGTAATAACAACATTCAGCCTCGAGTAGGGGTACGCGAAGGCAACATCTCAGGCTGCGAGGTACAGGAAAGTGCACGTAGTGACGTGCACATAGGGTCAAATCACGAACCACTTGATCTCATCAGACATCTCCAGGGTGTGGAAACCTCATTCTATCACCATCCCATACTACATCGGGTGAGGCCTTAGTCCACGCTCCGCGGACTATTGCTGAAAGGGTCAGTAGTACTGGGATTTGTTTGTCTAAACGTAACTATGAACCTGGGCCAGGCCCCAATAAGCCAACAAACCCCAATATTTAAGCCACTTTTCTAGCCCAGAATCTTGACCTTTTCCCAAAACTTGCTACAACCTTCAAAATTCATTAAATACATAATAAAAATGCTTGATAAGTCAAAATAAACTTTAGGATTAGGCTTGAGCACCCCCAACCGAGACTGACATTCTGTCAAACACTTGGCATCAATGCAATCTACAGGTATTGGATATAAGATAGAGCATAAATGAATGAAACAACTAATGAAAAATAACCAAAAGGATCACCTCCTTCTCCATTGAACTACTACATCATCAATTAGATATTGCATCCATCTATTTAACAGTTACAAGTAAATACATGAAGTAACCATGACATGAACCAATCATTTAACCATGCTTATAACCAAAATAAAACCATGTAAATATCAAAGATAAGACAACCATTAAATCCACATATAAATCGGTGCAAAAGTAAGAGAACTTATCTTTTATTAATAATAGGCAAATCTAAACAGGTTCGGGACTTCCACGTACCACCCGACCATAGACATGGCTGACCCAAATCTATCTTTTAGCCAATCACCCCCATGCCATATTCCAAGCATGAACATGGGATCTCATAGGAAAACCAATCCAAAAATAAACAAGACAATCTAGAGCTTAAACCACCTCCACCCTCATCAAACCGTGATCACACCAAAATCGATGCTACAATCACAACCGAACAAAACTAGGATTGCCATCTAGAATCCATCACTTTCCTTGAGGAATTTTCCATCTCCTTGTCTCTTAGGCTTTACCGCAATCCAAACCTGGATCACCAAGCCCTAAAATGAGACATCTCCCTCAGGGTTTACCATGTATCCCACCAAAACCAATAAAGTAATTCATAGGCATTTGGGAATGGAACTTGAGACCACCTCCACCCCGGATTTCGAAATCCATCTAGAAAAACACAACTCAAAAACCAAAATAAACATCCCAACACCATGGCATCTAGAAAAAGGAAAGGCTAGGCTGAAAACCACTTTCATAACTCGACAAAACCATGCCACCAATAGTAAGAAAACCATACACCAACATGCAAAGCCATGCATGTCCAAACCAGCTAGGAAATTACACATGAAAAAGGTTACCTGCAAGTATTCCTGTTTAAGTTGCTTGATCCCGCTTTCCTTACTTGATCCTTGATTTGCTTTCCTTTCCTTTCCTTGCTTTTCCTTCCTTGATCCAAAGCAAGAGTGATCAGAAAAATCTGTGACCAAGGGTGAGAGAGAGAGAGAAAATGAGAGCAAAACTTGAACTAACAAAAGCCATGAATTGATCGTCATAATCCTTTTTATGCATGAGGCCTCTATTTTTTTAGTTTTCCATTATTTTCCTTCAATTTCCTGCTTACATGAAACATGTTACCTTTCACCTTACTTTTCTCCTAATTTCCTTTCTTTTCATAAATAAATGTGCCAAAAATTCCTTTTTTCCTTTTAATGCCTTTTCCTTAACCTTTGCCAATTTTCTCGAGCCAAAACACACATCTAGTGATACCCACTAGGATATATTTTCCCAACATTAAGGTTGAGATAACTGTCCCTTAACCGTGGTCTTATTTTTTTCCCTATATTAACTTTTATTACATGAACTTTTCATCAGGGTGGTTACACATGGGGAGGGGGGATCACAACCAAAGAAGACCTGCTGCACAGGGAAGGGATCTGAAGATATAAATGGATCATCTGAATGAGACCTACATGCTTTGGGTACTGCAAGCAGTGGAACCCAAACCCATCAAATATGTGGAATTGCATCTGAGGCTGGATCATGGTCGGCTGATAGCTGGGAATGTGGGGGGATACCTAAAGGGCCACCCCCTCATGAGGTATGGAACATCTCATGCACACCTGGGAAATATTGGTACAATCTGTTGGATCACCGAACTAGCAAGTGTACGAATCTAATAAGCTAAAGTTGAGCATGTGAGAAACAATCAAGTCAAAGGGAAATGATGATTCCCTTTAAGGCATTACACCACCCTCTAGACCACTTTCCTAGAATATATGCACTGAATTTGACAAAAGAGGGTCTGACGGAGGTGAGGCAATGATGATTCCTCAACAAAGGCACGAAGGTCATACTAATGTGACTGATGGACTGAGACCAGGGATGATGATGGAAGGATACAAGATGAGAGGCAGACTGACAACTTCCCTTGTTAGAGCATGATATGCATTATTGACCTGCAAGCAACTGACTCGATTCCAGAGGGGATGGTCAATTAATCAGATGAGGGTTTTTCAAAGATGGAGTAGTATAAAAGGAGGGAAAATAGGAGCACGATGGGATGAATGTGACACAAAGATGTATGGGACACTGTAGATGGACTTAAGGGGACTCAGAAAAAACTCCATAGATGCAAGGGTGATTCACCTCTGATGCTATGAACAAGGGTGACTTGATGATGCTACCACAAGTGAGAGCCCTGAAGGGGACCATAATAAAATGAATAAAAATGGTTACTCATGATTAAAATTGACACGTTAATCAACTAGTGCAAAGGTAAAGTGGTACTAGAGTACATGCGGCTCATCTGAAGAAATTCTATTTTTATAGGTGACAAAGTGAGACCTCGTGGGAAAAATGGCTTCTTGTTGAAGTGTCAAATTACAAAAAACAAAAATATAATTATTATAGAACTCAGTGAGAGATTTCCAACAGTGCTGACGATTCGTCAAACAAAGCTACAATTTGGTTGCAATGGGCAATTGAAAAACTAGGGTTTTTGTTATAAAATGGATTCTTGCCCCCAAATCCAATTCATTTTCACATTGAACTATTGGGGAATTTGGAGAGGAGGAGAAGGAAATAACTATTAGGAGATCATAGAGGTAAAATGATTGTCAGAATTTAGATCTACGACATTTAGATAAATGGCCTTTCTTGTCTAAAAATGAACTTAATGCTTCTTGGAAGGATGGTTCCCGGTGAAGAATTAAGGAAGGAAAATTGAGGGAATGAACTACTAGAGGAGATCTATAATCATCCCCACCCACCAAGTCAAACATGGGGACTAAGTGGTAAGTGTGGTATCACATATAGTATAATATTTGAAGATATGGTAGCAAGAGTCTATGATATGAAATGTGTATATGGCTCGCTTGAGATACCGGTAGGACAAAATGTCCATGGAATGAGAGGATAATCGACCATACCTAGGTCATTGGGGTATAGGCTGAGAATTATTTTAATCAAGTGAGAATGTTTTCAGGGGCCATCATTCCCCCAAACATGAGATACTACCCCACAACATGTGATGATGGAGGGGACTGATTAGGTGGGAATCATGCCCCTTGGCTAGATAAGGATGTGGAGCACCATTTTGTTCCAACTGATCAAATAAGGGATTCAAGCATTCAACCCTACTAGTGTAAGAGTCTCTAGAGGATGAGGAGGAGACGCAGGGGCATATGTTTCACCAAGCATGCTATGGACATGCCAAATTTATTTATAATAGTGGACTCTAAACACATTTTGATGATATGGTTAACCATTTGTTTATTTTATGGTTGTCTTCTTGTTGGAAAAATGAATAAAGGATGTAGTAAGAGAAATGAAATGGAAAATTACAAATATCATTTGGCATTTCATATATGAATAAAATGGAATGAATTCTTGGGTTTGCATATGTGGTGTCACCATATCAAAGAATGGCTTTGGAAATAATGAACTAATGCTCACCTAGACAACATTGAGGTTGAACAAAAACATTGTTTAAGGGATTGAGTTGTTAATGGAAAATGGAGAAATGATTAAATGGATCATTCCCATGGTGATCTAGAGTGATATGGGACTCTATAAGTTCTTCAACATGGAAAATAATAGCGAAACTATAGGTGACACTACCAGATACACTAGGAGGGTTGGAAGGAATTACATCTTTTGGACACTCGAAAGTGGATGCCCCCTTACCCAAGCATTGTGTGGCAATATAGTGGCCATAAGGTGGCATGGTTCAAACTCATGGGTTTGAAGTAAGGGGTTATTTAACCAATCAAACTCACCATGGATGAAGTCTTTTCACTCAAAAACATATTGATCATGGGTTTGTTGTAGAATGAAGTACAGACGATGCTGCATATCATCCCAAGGATAATCATGGGTGGTCATGGATTCCATGATGTATTCATCAGAATTGAAGATGGGAGGAAGAGAGACCACATGACGAAGAGGATATATCTGGGGCATCTTCATGAGATACAAGGTTCACATGCGCATCATCAAGAAAGGGAGAAATATGACTAGTAGATGTGAGATCTACGTATGTTGAGACTGAAGGGTTCATTGAATAAGGTTCAACATAATCACAATAGGAAACATTAAGAGAGTCCCACTAAATCGATCCCATGGATGATGATAGGTAGAGAATAGGGGCTAAACTATCTATCACCTCGATGTCAGGAGGAGGGATCATGATGGGTGGTTGAGAGACACCCCTATTCTAGCATAATAGTGGGATCAGAACCCACAAGTAGAGGAGAAGTGGAATCACTACGAGCAACATCTAACTCGCAAAAAACTTGAAGTGTATCATAAAAATATTTGAGACATGGACAATGATGGGAATAATGGCCATAGTTATCACATGAAGCACAAGGGTGATTTATGTGTAAGGAAATTTTCTTCTTAGCTGACTTGGGTAAGGTGACAAGGACTTGAGGAGTGTTAGATTCAAGAAAGGTATCAGACACCACATTTATGATATGAGGTAGCTTAGGATGATTATTGGTAGCATGCCCAACAACATCACACAAAGTGCATGAAGCAGTAGGCTTTGGAGGCTTCAAAGGAGTTGGAGTTGTTTGGGGTGCCTTGTCTTTGGTTCCATTTTTCTGGGATTTCCCCCCCTCACTAGATGCTTTCACAATAAGATTGGATTCCTGTTGAGGTTTTTGTGGAACTAAAGCAAAAGAAGGGTTAGGAATAATAGGTTGAACTGGGGTCAAAGTTGTGTAAGGTTTGATTAGGAGGAGTGTTTGAGGAAGGATCAATCTACCAAACTGGGATCCCCAAGGTAATTTTAGGTAAACTTAACATAGTATTGACAAGGGTAGAATAGATTACATGAGGTGTGAATAATAAAGTATATTACGAGAAGGGTAATGACTTGGGGGAAATGCTACGAGATGGTTAATACCTAGGGAAATGGTTCCGAGATGAAAGAGGTGGGGCAGATACTAGTAGAAGGAAATGAGCTGGTAGGAATTGTACCTAATGGTTGGGTTGAGTTAGGAGAAGGAGGTTGGAAAGGAGATGGCTGTTGTGAAGGCATACCAGAGCACTTTTCGGCATCCGGTGATGCTTGAAGCATGTAAAAACTAGATGATATAGGCTCAAAAGGAGTAGGTGGTGGGCCATAAAAAGCTCCAAGAAGCATGTAATCTGTATAGACTCAAGAAGACACATAAGTAAGGGAAGTGATATTCTTATTTCCAGTCATCAATGAGATAATGGTCTGAGGAGATGTCTGAGACTGAGGGTCATAGTAAGTCAAAAGATCGATTTTGATGATCTTTCAATTATGAGGAAATCACATCTTGCGAAATATAGCGGATTTGTAACTACGACCCAATAAAATATTATAATCTAATGGGGCATCAATGAATTCAATATCAATTAAGACAATCTTGCCGACAACAATAATGGGATAGTTACGATAAAAACATATGGGCTGCGAGGGTTGACCATCCCAAGCATGAAGAATGATAGCAGATGAGGATAGGTCAGGGGAACCAAGTTGCTTCCAAACAATAGCGACCATCACACAGGTGGAGGCACCTTCAACAATGGTACACCTTGGACTATGGCGTTCTTTATGGAGATTGGTATTTGAAAGGAAATTGAGGAAGGAAGGGGAGATTTTCCACTTTTTCAACATCAAGGATTATCATATGATCATTAGAAGGATCCACAACGCCTATAATAGAGAGTAGATATTTCTGTTGGGATGGTTACATATGAAGCAATTCTAGTGTTGACATGGAAATGAGAGATTGTGCCAAGTCATATACTATGTAGGTATGGGTGGATTTAGCTGAAGAAAAATTTCGACATAATGGACCTCTAGGGATCTCGGGGAGAACCTAAAATTTAAGGGGAGGGATTTGTAAGGTTCCATTTGGAAACGATATAGGATGAGTGTATATTTTAGGTTCAGAATCAGACATTGACGTTGTAGGGGGCTTGTCATATTGGCACGATTGAGTTTGAGGTTGGATTGTTGGGTGTTGAATTCATCAAAATTCATCTTGAGAATATGGTAATTGTTTGATCTATATTATGAAGGTGGAGGAGCTGCATTACCCTGTGTGGGTTGGCTGACTATGTATCCCCGGTGAGGCAAAGGATTGGTAATCACAACCAGTTTTTATGAAGTAGGAGGGGGAGGAGGTGGATAAATGGGCTGAGGTCCTTTAGAAGTCACTTATTGAGCTTCCCATGCTTGGTGCATCTGAGGTAACATGGGAAATTCATGAGTATAATGGCCTATACTCCAACACATGGATAAGGTTTATTCATATGAATAGCCTTATTTTTCTTGGACTATCCTCCCTGTTGCTGGGTCACATGATTATAATGGTCACCCTTAGGGGCATTAGGTGGTGGACCCTAGTTTCATTGGCTAGCTTGAGATGGCCAGTTTTGGTTACCCTTGCCCTTATTCTTTCACTTGGGGTTGGGGGTATTGGTTGCACTTTGCTGAGCATACACTTAAACTTGAGGAGGTGGTTGCTATTGTGGTAGAGGTGGAGGAGGCATGGGAGGTTGGGGAATTGGTGTAGGAGGGCTTGGAGCTCTAGGTGTGCACAAGGATAGAAAGGATTGGCATCAATATTGTGATAACTAGGTGAAGCAACAACTTGTCTTAACATCAACTGATACAGATGGGGATATGCATATTACATTCTTGAACCTTCGTAAGGGTTTCTATGAGAAGGAGAAGGAGGGGGATAGGTGTAAGTGGAAATGGTTCCCCCATGGGGTTAACCATAACTCATGTGAGGTTGAGGATATGGTGGATCTAGAGGGTGTGAGATATATCCAATGATACCATTAGCGACATGAGATGCCCTCGATGCATTAGCAGCTCCAAGCCAAGGTATATGGGGAATGACAGTATAAACATATGCTAATTGTGCATAGATCAAGTCATATTTGAAAGCTACTTGGAGTGCATCTTCCTTAGACAGGGGGAAGTAAAAGGAGACATCTTTACAAATGGGGGCCAAAAGCAATCAAAGGAACTAATCCATATAGACATGGTCTTCAAATTCAAGAGCTTTACATATGCTCCTCCTTCTACGCCATTCTTGAACATGGTCAAATAGGCGGGTGGCAGAAGTTTGACAGGTAGAGGTCAAGAGTTTGGTACCGGTGTCGTATTGGAGGGGTAACTAGAAGAATGATAGAAACAGTTTGGCTAGAGTCATGAAGGTGGAACGGGAGGCATGCGGTTGGTCCACATACCACTTGGCACCATCTCTACTAACGGTGCGTTGGAACAAATGAAAAAATGGAGTCTTTAGTGATGGAATTAGATGAAAACCACATATGAAATGAGTGAACATGATTTGTGGGGTCTTCTCTAGGATTACCTTTGAACTTAGGGATGTTTGAAGGAAGCTTGGTAGGCATAATAAGCCAACTAGGGTCATGGATAAGAGGTTTGTTGATGAGTTGGATAAAATCAAGGAGGCTCAAACCAACCATAAAGGAAAGTAATGGAGTAGGAGTGACCATACCTGTAGAGGTTCTGCTTGTGGGGTTACCTTGGTTACCACCTTGGTTTCTTGCACCCACGTTGGTTCCTGACATGGTGGCTATACGGGGTTAGTAAGATAAGACATCAAAGGAAGAACTGGAATAATCAATAGAACCATAGTCATAATGAGGACTCAATGGAGGACTATGGGGATTAACTCTAAATCAATGGGGATGAGTGAGATGTCCTAAAGGAAACTAGGGGCAAAGGTCACGAATTCTCCACGAAAAATGCCTAGGGGGTGTAATGATGTCAAGGCAAAGATGACTCAATAAACTATAAGGAGATGATAGGAGAAAAAGAGAAAAAAACAAGAAGCAAACACCTAGTACAATGGTGCTAAGTGTAAACGAACTATATTAAGATGCTACTCTAATTCAAGAAAACACGTCCTATCAAAGAAAAATGACCTCTATATTAAAGGTGCTTTAAATCCTCAAACAAGTCCTAAATTTAGTGTTTCATATGGGCTTCAAAAGATTTCTTACTTGATGGAATCTGATCCTCGCAAGAAGAGCTATCTAGAGAAAGGTGGGGTAGAGAACTAACTTATTCCCATAGCCAGTCCTATAGGGTGTTTTCTTATGATTGGTCACTATGAAAACCTTCATCCCATGGGAGTGGTCGAGTCTTGAGCTTCTTGGTGATTAACCACTACATGGGATTTCCTGCCACGGGTTGGGTAGCCACGAGGGGAACCACTTGCATGATGACCTAGCCTAACTCCCTCTGAATCAGGTTTCCGATGCACTCCATATTTGGACCTTAGGATGGTGGAGGATTTTAAGCTTCCTAATATATCAACTTCTCTATCCCAATGAAAGTGATCGATGGCTATTATTGGAATCCTATCCCCCCTATCTTACACCTAAATACACAAATTGTTTGGCCCTGGTACCCAAGTGGGCTTAATCTATGTTTATTGAATTATTAAGGTGTAGTGTTTCAAGTATTGGCTTGGTGGTGTTAACCAAGCTCACATTCGCGTAGGGTGTGAGTGTGTGAAAATGACGTGTCAAGTGGATGGATTAATTGAGCATGTTTTATGATGCCATGTGTTGCTGAAAATAAAGTGCTGAAAAACTACAAATAATATTGAAAATGTTCATAAAAATTAACATCAAATCAAGAACATAAAGCCCCACCCAATAAGGCTATCAAACAACTAAAATAGAGGTGGAAAACAAGCTATTCAAAGACACATAATGGCCAAAATATCTAATGTATAATGGACTAGGATCTAAATGCACAAATCTACTATAAATGGTGCAAACAAACAATACAATTCAGAGGTGAAAAATGTTGCAAAGGATAGGAAATAATCTCCAAAACCTAGGATACTTAAGGAGATCCTAAGGGGGAAAGTCAACACCAAACTTGAAAGGGAATAAAATAATGAAATAACCTATCCAAAAGGGTTGTATAATAGTGGAAAAATCCCTAGAAATCAGTCGCTGAAAACGCTGTACCCTAAACTCCTAAATGATGGAGGTGTACTCTAAACCTTAGAGGGATTTTTTCTTCCTCAATGAGAAGTTAATAAGAGAATCTAGACCTAGGGGTGACTCATGAGAGAAAAGAAACCCTTTCAGGTCCACATGCAACACAATCAATTTATTTTTGTTTTTGTTTTGAAAAATTGAAAAACACAGTTTCTGACCTGGAAAGGATGTTGGAATGCAGAAAATTGGTGAAAAAGTGCATTCTAGAGTGTAGCTATGGGTCCAAAAATTGTCTTTTATTCTCGGGAGTCTCGGTTGGGTGATCTCACCCAGATTTTTCCATCTCCTACTCAACTGGTATGGGGAAAGATGCAAAAAACTAACATAAGCCAATTTTTTTCTAGAAAACAAAGTGGATATAAAAATAGAAATTGAGAGGCTAAAAATAGTTGGAGAAAATCCTAAAAATCACTTGAACAACAATCACCAAGGATTTGAATTACAACATCAGTGGAGTCACCATTTGTTAGTATGAAAATTCTTAGTGTGTGTACTAAAAATTCTTCATTGGTGAAAAGTGACCCTAACAACAAGATGTGGCTATTTATGCTTCAGATTTGCAATGACAAAAAAAGAAAACCCTACAACAAAAATAAGTTATGCGATCCAAAAAAATAAGCAACAACAAGAAATATTTGATGCAATAACAAAATAGAATAATACTTGTATATGAATAATATTTTTATTAAAACACCTGGTGAAGGAGATATACTAAAAGGGTCTACAAATCCCCCTCCATGGGATGGGTCCTTTGATGTCCTTGTTTTCCAACGATCTATTCTCTCTCTCAATACGTAAAAAACCCAAAACAAAGAATGGAACTCAAGTGGAGCTCAGATGTGAGAAGACAATAATGGTTACAATGATAATGATCACGGTGAAGAATGAACAAAAAACCCTCTTATTTATAGCAAAGTGTTGGGTTAGATTAGAAATTAGAAAATAATAAAATATTATTGACCATCAAGATCAAATCATTAGGATAATTTATTATATTTTTTGGAGAGGGAAAAAATATTCAAAATGGTCAAATATATTTATTTAGAAAATGGTTGAAGGAATTAACAAATAAAATGATTTATTAATCACTTTGCAAGGATTAATAAAAGTATGAATTTGAAGTAATTATTAAATAATGATTTAACAATTATTCCAAAAATAGGATTAAGGAATAATAAATAAATAATAATTTATTTAAATATTCCAAGATAATTTAGTTAAATATGTTAAGAAATGATTATCAAATAATGATTTAATAATTATTTCTAGAGAAAATTAAATAAGTAATGATTTATTCCATTATTCTCACGAGGTTTGTCGATTTTAAACAAAAAATAATTTAGTAAAAATGGTTTACTAAATTATATCCTATGGTGAAAGTGACTTTAAAGTTGTAAAATTAATCCTACATGGTGTATTTTGATCCACCTAGTTAGAGCTGGTTAGGCGCTCATTTTTTAGGTGATAACACTCTTGACTAGGGCCGACTTGACTTGGAGGGAAGATGACTTGTCATTTTTGGAGCAAAAAATTTCACTTTAAAAATTAAAATTTAAATCTTTTGTATGTTGCAATGGGACTTTGACTCAAAATAAAATTTCCTCTGATTCAAACAACTATAAATATGCTTTAAAATGATAAATATAAGTACATGAAGTGACTGCAATTACATTATGAAGATGAACATACTTAGAAATTTAACATTCCTTCTTAACTAGGGAGGTATTCATAATCATTGTCATAGATGTTCTCAAATTAAACAAATTTCTCTAAAGAAAAGGTTATCCATTATTATCAGCATCATCATCTATCATCAACATCCGCCAATGGCCATATCTACGATGGTGCCAAACCCATGGCAATGTCATCAGAATATCAGGACACACTCCTCTAGAGTGATTAGTCCTTGAATCCCATGACCACAACCTAGGCCAAAGATGCTGAGACCATTAACTAGAAAGCATTCACTCACCCTTCCTAGTGAGAGCCTTGGGTCAAGACCTCACTCAACCTCTTCTTGGTTGGTGATCATGTCTAGATGTTGAGCTAAATATCACTTCACCCTACCTAGTGTGTGATCAAGGTCCAGATGCTGAAGGAACTGAATTCACCATTCTTGGTGTGTGATTAGGGTGTATGACCTCACTCCACTGTTTCTGGTGTGTGATTCGGGTTCTCCTCCAAGATACACTCACTCGACACTGCTTGTTGAGCCCGTTGGGTCTCTTGGACCCATTCTCCCTTTCAGGAGAATGTCCATTCGTGTTGCAGAAAAATAAACACTCCCTCTTAATGAGAGGAGTGATCTCCAAAAGCCCTAGCTTTTCTCTGAAATACACAAACTTGTCCCTTGGAAATAGCTTCGTAAGAACATCAGTTGTTTTCTCATCGATGGAGATGTAATCAAGCCTTATTGATATTCTCTACACCATGTCATGGATTTAGTGGTACTTGATCTCAATATGCTTTGACCTTTCATGGAACACAAGGTTATATGAAAGCTTCACACAACTTTGACTATCACAGTGTATCTCCATTGGTTCCAACTCTTGGCTGAACAATCCTGCAAAAAAATTCCAAATCCATACTGCTTCAGTAAATGCCTCATTGGATATGATGTACTCTGCTTCAACAATGCTGAGTGAAATAGACCTATGCTGCGTATTTATCGACGATATCTGGTGGGCCCTAGTATTGCAGCAATAATGCTGCAACTCCTGGGACTCCCTTCTTTACTTTTATCAACCCGGTAGTTCGTAACAAACTTGGAAGCGACGGTGCTATATACACAAGTACTAGCTCTTGCTGTGACTATCACTTGATCAGTTGGCACAAGTCCGCTAGGAGCTTAAGCCAACTTCTATGAGATCTTAGAAGAAGTGTTTAAATGTGATGGATGAAGGCTAACTCAAAAGAGGCTAGTCTACTTGCAGAAAGAAGCTGAAAGCTGAAAGGAAATGCAAACCCTAGCAAACCCTAGTTTTACCGACTAACACTACTGGTGCAAGAAAAGGGATGAAAGTGGTGGAAATGGATGCCATTAACTTTTAGAAAGGGTAAAATGCATGTGATTAAGCTACTTCTACAATAAAATCTGGAAAAAACATCTTTTTTCATCTTTGAGTAATTTTACAGAATTATTATGCATGTGTTTTCACTGTTTTTGACTGTGCAGAGGTTGTTGATGAAAAGAAATGGAGTAGGCTCTTGCGGAAGGTTGGGAAGGTGAGAAGAGGGCCTAAGGGGTCCCTAGCACCCTTCCAGAGAGTTTCACAGTGTTCATATCTCAAGAAATCACTTTCGTGAGCTTCTACAGGAAGTCTGCAGGGGTTCTACAGGATGTACTATAGCTTCTACAGGATATTCCAAAAGGGAATTTTGAAGGGCTAATGGTGGAAAAACGGTGGGAAAGTGGAAATGAAGGATAGATAAGGATGTTAAGGGGTCTAGAACCTGGTAAATGAGGCTAAGGAATGATGAAGGCGATTGGATTTGTTCGAGGATGGAGGGATCAATGATGCACACGAATGTAGAAATTAGGGCAAAGTGAGGAAATGTGGTGAATGAAGGGAAGGAGTCTGGGTTAGGGGGTTGGATCAGGTGGTATGATGGAGGAAAGATAGGTAGGGAGGTATTATAGATGTTTTGCACACTATTTCTCAAAATTGATCGAAGAAAGACTAGAAAAATAAGAGATCTAGCTATTTTGACCTACTTTGACCTACAAACCAAAAATATGATGAACATAAGTTTATTGGCAGAAAATCATGCAAGATAACTATGGAAACTAAGCAAGAATAGATCCTAAACATGCAAGTACAACTGGTATCAACTTTCCTAACTAAAAATCTAACACTAGAAATTGCATGAAGAGGCAAAAACAATGTTTTTGTGGTAGCAAGTATGCCTTGGTCTCATCTCATGGTCCCAAGGAGGGAGAGGTGAGATCAAGGGTTGCTTGATGGCATTTTCTGAAGTTCTTTTCTGTACTCAAATTGTCAAATCAACCTGAAGCATAAAAAGCTATTTTAATCATAAAAAACAACCTAAGTAACAAAACAAGATTTTAACCTAAATAACAGATTTTATTCTAAGAATGCAGCAAAGCCACATAAAAGTACACAAAGGAGGTATTGGGCACTTGGGTTGGACCCAACCCCAAGAGCTATAGCCTCCTAAGAAATATTAGAGCTGGTGCAAAGTTTGATTCATATTTAATGATAAAAAAATAATAGTTACATCCCAAAAACTGTCTATAAGAAAAAGCTTGAAAATGTGTTGAAATGCAGAGCTAACCTACTGACTAAAATCCAACTAAAATCTGACTAACACTTGCCTAAAAAGCAACTAACTGACTACAAACTGGCTAACTGAAATGAGGCCCTAAGGCTTCTTATTTGTACAAATTGAGGACCCCAACAACCGTCCTAAACTTTAGGAACTCGACTGCCAAAACTTGCAATTAACATCAGTCCTACTTGACTTGCTTGACTGCCCCTTGTTCTCCAAGTTTTTGATGGAAAATTTGAGGTAAGGGCTCATAAATGAAGGGTACACCTTCCTACAAATCCTCTCCCTTGTTCTTTCACGAATTTGGTTGCCAAGTGCTCATTAAACCTTTGATTTTGTCTCCAAATTGAGCAAAAAAACTGCATAAAGCACAAATTAGACTTGTTGGCATAATGACTAACCCAATTCACTCTATTAGCATAAATATAATAAAAACATGCAATAAACTAATGAGAATGTTGGATTAAGTCGAATTAGGAGGCTGAATGAGCCCATATAATTACTCATTTCTGGGGCTCATCATCACCCCCTACTGAAAGTGTTGCTCATCCTCTAAGCAACTAATCTATCTCTTCATCTTTGATGGCCCCGGTGGCCTCCTTATCATCCCAAGCTTCTGATGCGGTCTACTCATGTGTGCCATAAAATTTTTCCTTCTTTTCCATGTCCTTCCACTGCTCCTCTTATTCTGCTTGTTTGAATTCTTGTGCTTTTCCTGGCTTTGAAATACATGGCTGCCTGCATTTTTCTTTTTTCTTTTTGTTTTGTAAGTGTGCTTAATGCAACAAGCACAATTGCTGCCTTCCTTGCCAATATCTCAGGGGATTTCTCTTTCTGCTGTTCTTTTCCTTCACTTCCTGTAGAAATATCTATGCCCTCCGTTTCTGCTTGTGTCACTAATATCTTAGGGTGTGTCTTTCCTTTCTCTTGCTGGGTCCCTATCTTGGTTGTGGCAGTCTTCTTTTTGGCTTTCTTGGCCTTTTTCTTCCCAACCTTTTTCCTTTTTCCCTTCTCTGTTTTTGCTATTTTCTCCTTTTCTGTCTTAGGCTTAGCAGTCTTGTCAAATTCCTCTTTTTCCTTCTGTTCTTCCTCTGTTTTTCCCTCTGCTTGAATGTTTTGTGCTCCCTCATCAATGTTCTTCTCAACTTCTTTAGTTTTCTCCTCCTGATCCTCGTGGCATGGTGTTGAGTGCTTCTTTTTTTGTTTTAACCAGAAAAGAAATTGCTCAGATGGAAGAAAAAACAATCAATCACTGAAACAAATGATAGCTGAATTCATTTTTTTTTTAGATCAAAGATGGAATTTCTCGTGTGCTCCTTACAATATCAAAGGGCAATAATTCCTTGGTTTTAAGAGTGCTGTCACCCAGAACTCGGCTGTCTGTTTATGAAAGGAATAATTTTGTTTCTACAGGCAGATGACAGAGATAAAGTTTTCTTCTCAGCACATAGATAGATATGCAAATTCAAAATTTCCATACACAGGCTGGCCTCCACAGCTGCATATATCTTCCCTACAAGAGAATTTTTTAAAAAGAGGAAATGTGGAGGAGAATTTTGATGCAAAAACAATTGGGAAACCTAGTGCAATACATAGGCAAACGTTTTACTTCCACTACACAGGCAGACTTTTCCTCTAATTTTCCAATCTAATGCCGTTCAATTCACCACCTTACACAGACATACCATGCATAGAGGAGTTTTTTTTTTTTTTTTTGAGCCTACCTCGTTTTGAGCTTGAAATTCATTGAAAATCCCAGGTTTTCCCGCTCCGGAAAGTTGTGCAGTCTTTCCTGTAGAAGCCTTCCTATAGAAGGCTCTCGTTTCCTGTAGAACGAAACTGTGCTTCCTATAGAATGCCGATAGGTGGGAAATTAAAAAAAAACAGGCAGAAATCTTGAAAAATCAGGCAGAAATCTTGTAGAGGACCATTGGTTAATTGCTCTGGAAGTGGTGGACGCGTACTCTAGTTGGAGATATCGTGAAGGCACAGTGAACAAAGAGTGGTGAATGCGTTAACTGAACTGTCTTTTAATTGCTGGCATGATTCGTGGTGAGATGAGGTGGCAGAAATGTGCGTTGGTCCCATGCAGATTGCAGTGCTATCACGAAAATTCATGTTTTCTACCTGTTAATCACTTGACATCATGTGCACTGGAGTTCAGACATCTGCCACTACCTGTTTTTTTAAATTTCTCATGAGTTGATTAGACACATGCACTGGGTGATCTCTGGATGAGTGCAACCGAACTAGCTGAGGGTGTCGGGTTAACTGGCTAGCTTTCTGGCTTAATCCAACCATTTCATTCGTTCATGCACTTTCAAATCATACAGATGCAAATAGAGGAACTAGTTTAGAGACTTACCTGTAAGTCGATGTGCTGCTTGGTTCTTTTTGCTGCTGCATGCTCATTTTCCATTGCTGCATACCTGTATCCCTGATGCTATATGATTTTTGCTATCTGATGTGTGGCTATTATCCTTGTGTAGGTATCCTCTGGCTGGATCTAAGCTGCAGAAGTCTGTTTCAACGTTCAAATTTGCACCCTCATGTTGTTGATGCTGGATTTTTGTAGGACAGAAACTTGTTTTCTCCATAGATACCAAACGATAGATTAGATTGACTTGAAACTTTCTGAGCATGTTTCTATCATCATTATGCACCTCCCATAGCAAAATTGGGGTCAATGGATGCACAGATTTCGAGAAAAACTGAAAATCGATGAAGGTGACAGAGGTCAATTTCTCAGAAACCATGCACTATAATTGGCTAAAACTACTTGGACAGGTTACTATCACCTATATGCATCTCCCCATGAAATAGGTTTTGAAATGGAAGCACAGATATGGAGAAAATGCAAAAATTGCTGAAGGTGATGGAGGTTGATTCCTTCGAAACCGTGCATTGGAATTGGCTGAAATTACTTGGGCACGTTCCCATCATCCATATACAAATGCCCATAAAATAGTTTTGTAAATGGATGCATGGTTTTCAAGTTAGGGAAAAAACAAATTTCTGCTCTGTGTATTTTTCTTTCAAAGCATTCTGCAAGTTTTTTTTTGCACAGTAAGAAAAATGAGCTTGGGCTGTGATGCAGGCATGGAAATGATGGAAGAGGGGTTTGAATATTGTAGGAGGATTTATGAACCCTTTATGAAGCTATCATGTTTGCCAAACTTCTTTTTAAAATCCATTTCTAGCTTTTTGTAATTTCTACAGGAACTTCCTGTAGAAAACACAATTTTCATAAAAGGAGGACAATGAGGTGGAAAAAATGATGGAGAAGGGTGAGGGATGGAAATAGGGATGTTTACAGGCCTCATGGATAGATTCTCAACCTTCAGATCCTCTTCTGAGATCAATTTTGGCTTGTTTGAAGGCTTCCTGTAGAAGACACAGAACTTCCTTTAGAAGGTGAAATCTCAGTCCGAATGGGACCAAATCTTGGGAAAGGGTAGTGGTCATGGAGGAATGGATGGTGAGGGATGTTGGCAGCCTAGTGTTGACCTCTGTCTTTGTTTTATGTGATCTTCCTAACCTGCAATGTCCTTCCTACACCCTGCAATTATTCAACAGAAATTAGGTTTATTTTTATTTTTCTCTTTTCTCTTTCTTTTTCTCTTTTTTTGAAAACAACTAGGGTGCCTCATGGAGGTTTTCAACCTAATTTCCTGCCCTGGGCGCCTCCAAGGGAGGTTTTCACCCAGGGATCTTATTATTTTTTCTTTTCTCTTCTTTCCAGCCCATTGACCGCCTCATGGAGGTTTTCAATCAATAAGCCAATTTGAGGCGCATTCGAGGAGGTTTTCACCTTAGATTTTTATTTTTTTCTCTTTTTTTGTTTTTGTTTTGTTTTTTTGTTTTTTACCTACCCTATCCTACTTGAAAAAAAAATCATTTTCAAGTATAAGAATACTTCCAATGGAGCCATGTGCACATCGAGATGATAGACAAAATGATGTGGAGGCTTGAAATGCATGCTTTGACAGGTATCCAGATTTCAGAGAACAAATGATTTGACTTTGAAGGGATCAAGCATAGCTGAGGAAGAGAGCATTGCTACAACTTAGTGACCGTCTAAAACCATATCTCAATATAGCTCTGATATCCTTGGTCCTTTTGCTGATCTGGATCATTCTCCATATCTTCTTCTATCATGACCTTCACATCTTCCTTTTTTTGCTGATTTTTCTCTTGAATACATGGAGGATTTGATGGTAACCATGAGGGAGCTCTTTCGATCTCTGATTCTGATGTCTTCTCTTCATCAAGTGCAGCCCATGGTTCTTTGCTCTTCTCTTTTGCATCTTCCTCTCTTGGATGTGGTCCTTCAATGATATCAATATAATCTCTTTTTTGCAATACTCTTCCTGAGCTATGGTGAATATCATTAAGCTCAAAAGGAGTTGTTTGGACATGTTGTGCCTCAACATTATAATTGAGTTGAGCTACTCCAATGTGCGGGTTTGGAAATGGTGGTACAGGCAGTTGAGTGGGGGTGTATTTTTGAGATGGATGTGGATGGGGCTGTGGTTGGGCAGGTGGCTTCCCACTATATACTTGTTGAGCCTGCTTGTTATTTGGGTTCAAGTTCAGTTGAGCAGGCATTTGGGGCTATCTTGGTGGAGCAGGAGGCGATGGTTGTGGTTGAGCAGGTGGTGGAGGAAAAGGAGCGGGAGGAGTGTTGTACTGGGGCGACCACCCTTGATGAGGTGCATTCCACTGAGGCTGTGGCTGAGCGTAGAGGTGAAATGGATGAGCATCTGGTTGGGCATAATATGGAGATGTGAAGGACCAAGGAGGAGGTGTGGACCAGGAAGGATGAGTAGGGGGACCCCAAGAAGGCATGAAAGTGGCTTGATAGGGGTCGTAATAGGTCTGGGATGTCCCTTGCATTCCTTGCTGGTAATGTATGGGTCCATGTGGCCTCCTTTGGTTCATATAATAGAGTGGTTCAGTGGCTCCTTTAGCCCTCTGATATGCAGCTTTGATTTTGGGTAAGGAAGGGCACTGATCTGTAGGATGGTCTTTTTCACAGAAAAAACACACTTCTATGGAGTGCAATGGATATTCATTCCTAGGATGCTTTCTAGTGCACCTGGGACAAAATATGGCCAAAGCCCTCTTGGCTTCCTCTTGCTTCCTTTGGATCCGCAAGGTATCTAGTTGCATGGAAAGAAACTGCCTCACCCCACTCTTGAAATCTTCCATCTGATTTGAAAATTCATTTTTGGATAAGGTACTGCTCCCAACATTTCTGTTTGCAGCCATTTGCTCCAGAAGAATGTTTTCTTCTTCTTCTCCCCTATAGGTTCTTCAAATATGTCTTGCTGTCCACCTGGGGGTTCTTCTTAATCACAGCCATCGAAGAAGAGAGAAGGTTGGCTGTGTGAAGCAGTGGGGGTGTTGTGCAAACATTTTTCTGAATTATATCTACTCCTACAAGGCATGAAATGAAATCTTTTTGATTGATTTTTGTTTTTTTTCTACTTGTACCTGCAAAACTGAAATAGATTGAACTACAACTAACTAAAATCTATCTTGCTGAAATGAAAATGCGGAATTGAAATGAAAGTAGGAAACGACTAATCTATGTTGCTGAAATGAAATTGAAGAAATGAAATGCTAAGCTACGCTTGTAGAATGGAAATTGCAGAATTGAAATGCTAATCTACGCTTGTAGAATTGAAATTGCAGAATTGAAATGCTAATCAATGCTTGCAGAATTGAAATTGTGGAATTGAAATGCTAATCTATGAAAGCAGGAAATGTCTAATCTGCTTTTATGGAAATGAAATTGCAGAATGGAAATGAAACAATCTACTCTACTCTTGCTGAAATAAACTACTTAGCAGAAGGTTGTAGTAGAAAATAGAAGAAAAGCAGCAATCACCAATACTCTGATGCTTCCCCAGCAACGGTGCCAAAAAGATGGTGGGCCCCAGTATTGTAGCAATAATGCTGCAACTCCTGGGACTCCCTTCTTTACTTTTATAAACTCGGTAGTTCGTAACAAACTTGGAAGTGACAGTGCTATATGCACAAGTACTAGCTCTTGCTGCGGCTGTCACTTGATCAGCTGGCACAAGTCTGCTAGGAGCTTAAGCCAACTTCTATGAGCTCTTAGAAAAAGCTTTTAACTGTGATGGACGAACGCTAACTCAAAAGAGGCTAGTCTACTTGCAGAAAGAAGCTGAAAGCTGAAAGGAAATGCAAACCCTAGCAAACCCTAGTATTACCGACAAACCCTACTGATGCAAGAAAAGGGATGAAAGCAGTGGAAATGGATGCTATTAACTTTTAGAAAGGTAAAATGCATGTGACTAAGCTACTTCTACAATAAAATCTGGAAAAAACATCTTTTTGCATCTTTAAGTAATTTTACAGAATTATTATGCATGTGTTTTAATTGTTTTTGACTGTGCAGAGGTTGTTGATGAAAGGAAATGGAGTAGTCTCTTTCAGAATGTTGGGAAGGTGAAAAAAGGGCCTAAGGGGTCCCTATCACCCTTCTATAGAGTTTCACAGTGTTCAGATCTCACGAAACCTCTTTCGTGAGCTTCTACAGGAAGTCTGCAGGGGTTCTACAGGATGTTCCGAAAGGGAATTTTTAAGGGCTGATGGTGGAAAAACGGTGGAAAAGTGGAAATGAAGGATAGATAAGGATGTTAAGGGGTCTAGGACCTGGTAAATGAGGCTAAGGAATAATGAAGACAATTGGATTTGTTCGAGGATGGAGGGAGCAATGATGCACAAGAATGTAGAAATTAGGGCAAAGTGAGGAAATGTGGCGAATGAAGGTAAGGAGTCTGGGTTAGGGGGTTGGAGCAGGTGGTATGATGGAGGAAAGATAGGCAGGGAGGTATTATAGATGTTCTGCACACTATTTCTCAAAACTGATCGAAGAAAGACTAGAAAAATCAGAGATCTAGCTATTTTGACCTACTTTGACCTGCAAACCAAAAATATGATGAACATAGGTTTATTGGTAGAAAATCATGCAAGATAACTATGGAAACTAAGCAAGAACATATCCTAAACATGCAAGTACAACTGGTGTTACACAGTATTTTGTCACCGTCCCTGTTACCCCTTCTCCCATACATTGGAGGACCTATTCCGGGACCTGTGAGAAGTGAGATAACTTGAAAACACCTGCTTTGTATCCCTTAAAGTATGTACCCCATGTACCTTGAAGACACCTTCTGCAAAATACCCAAAAATATAGCCCTTTCTCCATTGATGCTGTTCCATAGTGTATTACTTGCACCAATGGGGTAAATCCTCCAAAGAGGGCGGGCCAGCTGGCGCTCTATCTCAGAGTCGCACTAGCGCCAACCCAGTTGGGTAAAGTTTTTAACAATCAAAATTTCGAAGGTTCCTTCCACCTTATCCATGAACTAATTCCAGTTCTAGTTGGTTCAGTTGGGCTTCGTATCTCCCAAGGAGGGAAGTAGTTCTCCACCTCTCATGGAAGCTTCCTAATCATAAGGACAATCCCATGAATCAAGTGGATGGTCTTATCTACTCCTCCCATCTCTATATAAGCTTGTTCTTTCCCCTTTGACAAACTAGTTGGTAATTCTTGGTTAGTAATTCTACTTTTCAAGCTCCCAAAGTCTGAGAATTGCTAAGCTCATCTTGCAAGAGGCCTTGTTCATCCCCATGAGGCTAAATACTTAAGGAGGAGATCCATGTCCAAGTGATCATGGAGAGAGAGGCTTGTTCCCATCCCCTACAAGCTTTGCAAGGCATGTGTTGCTGATTCACCCAGCCAAAGGAGGATTTGACGTCAGAACTTGGTTGTATTCTCTTTTGTTTTATCAATAATAATAGACGACTATCATTATGGTTCCACTCATGTGTCTTTATTATGATGTTTGAGTTGTATCCTTTCTGACTGATACATAGTTGCATTTCTTGGATTTTATTCTTGTATTTGTCTTGTTCTTTGCATGTGCAGGTGTCTGTTCACGAGGATAGTGAGGATTGTGACCAGCTGAAGTGAAAGAACGGAAGCGACGACCCTTCTATGAATATAAGCCTTGGATTCGAGGTAGGCTCTTATCATCGGCCTTTACTTTGCAATTAGGAACCTGCGTGTTAGCGTTGTTGATCGCCTCTGTCCGCAGAGGGGATTTACTTGTACAACAATTTGGCGACTCCACTGGGGAGTTGGCTTTTGCCTTGTTTGTTTATCTTGTTTTGTTGTTTGATTTGTAAACTTTAGACGGAGCCTGAAGTCTGGCCAGATAGCCTTCGAAACGTTATTTCTTTGCATTAGCGAAGTAGATCAACGCTACTTCAGTCCATCTCCGGTTTGGTTTGCAAACTGAACAACTTGGGACTAGCCTTGTTCCTTTATTGTTTCCTTGGTTTCTCCCGCTTGTTTTGCTTTCTGGGTTGGATACCTGTGTTGTTTTGCCTCTTGAGAGTACTTGGGTATTGTTGGTTTAGCCTTGGATCTTGTGTTTTTTTATTTTTCCACAACAAACTTGACTGACGCTAGTTTATAGCGTGACAGTCGCGCCAGTTGGCGCAAGTTGCAAATTGACAACCCGTGCCAATCCTGAAAGGCACCAGTTGCAGCCTGACAGTCGTGCCAGCTCTGTAAACGTTTGAAGTTTTCTTGGTTCTCAACTTTTTGAGCTTTGGTTTTGTCCTGAGTACCTTTACTAGACTACTTTGGTGTGTTGGAGTGTGATTTGACTGGTTTCAATCGCTACCCTTTCGGTGTTTGCTTTTTTCCACTGATTTCGCATTTCTAGCCCTAGGGCATCTAGTGGCCTTGTGAATCGAGCCTTCCTAAGGTGTTTCGATCTTTTTGTCATCCAGTCGACTCTCTTGTTTGCTCCCTTACACTTGTTTCACAGTCGTGAATCATTTCCTTGCGTTATTTAGGTGATTTGCTTCGCCTTCACTTGAATTTCACTTCGTCCCACTTTGAGCCTAGATCACACGGCTCATTGTTTGCTTTGGGATCTTTTTGATTCTTTAGACGTTTGATTTGTGTTTTGAAGAACTGAACGTGTGTGTATTGGTTAGAATTTGTTAGTATTATTTCTCAAAAAGTTCTTTAGTGCATTTTACCATTATTGAAAAAGAAAATCTCTCTTGCTTTGGAACGGTTAATGAAAGTTAAGACTTTTCATTTCGATTAGTGATCTTAAAGAAAAGTTTAGTGATTTGCATTAGCTGCATTACGGAAACCCTTTTGTTGTTTGTGATCGTTTCGTTTGCATGAAAGCTCTCTAACTCTCTTGTAGTTAGCATTCATTGAATGGAATGACATGTTTTGGCATATAGATTGCATTTAGGGATTTTGAGAAATTACATACGGTAGGACCTGAAAAACTGAAACTTAACTCAAGGTCAACTTTAAAATAAATTGAATGAACTTAAAAACGCATTGGAACATAACACTCACATTCTAGAGGTCTAGGTTAGAGACGTGCTCCGATGTCGTTAAACCTAGTCACTTTTGTTCTCGCATTAAGGTTGGGTGATTCCTCCTTGTGTGACTCAACTGTGGTCTAGTACGGACTTGTGCTCCCACATACCATCGCGTATATATGGGGAGACTCCACTAGGTTATCATCCTTGATCCATAGGAAGCCGTGTTTGCCGCCTTACAGCCTGTAACGCACCGAACACAACATTAGGGAAGATTGACTGCCGTACGGAAAATCCTTGGCTTTCATATGATTGCTAAGGTGTATATGCAGTTTTACGGATTGTCTGGTAAACCCCTTGCCTAGTTTCTCTAGCACTTTTTGATCCCTTTCGGACTCCTTAAAAGAAAAGGCTCTCTTGAGCATTTGTCACTTCGGGCTCACTAAATATTCGAAGGCGACTAGAGTCATCTTTTGTCCTTTTCTCGACTCTTAAAACATGAAAAGGTCAAGTTGTGTCCTAATGTCTTAAAAAATTTATTCGACCACGATTACATTTACCTTGTTAGATCTTGTGTGCGTTAGTTTTGAGTAGGGTCTTTTATCGTTAGCTTGTCTAGGATTTTTGCTTGATTCGATCATCCTGGCGGATCCATCGATCCCGTCTCCCGTCCCGAGTGACCAAGGGTCTCCTTCTTCTGCTGCTCCTGAGACACCGATTTGTGGTGACACTTTCCCTGTTATTCCAAGTGTCCAACTGTTGAAATCTCGTGCTCCAGAGGACAAGCTTTACGATTTCTTTTGGATCCCTGTTTGGGAGCCTTCTGAAGAGGACTTTCCCTCTACTCCTATTGGTGTTTCGTCCCCAATGGCTTCTTCTGATATGGAAGACACATCTCCTGTATCGAGTGGAACACCTGTTATGTCGAGTATTGAGACTCCTATCTCGGCCACATCCCCGGTCATATCTAGGCCCTACACTGTTACACCTCTCAGTGTTACAATGCCGGTGCGCTATAGATCTCTGAGGGATGCCATGGGCTCTGGGAGTTCCTCTTCGATGTGGGATAATAACATCGTTCCCACTACGAGACCTTTTGTTTCTCAAGTTCACCATACCGCTGTCACGTAAGTTCCGAACAATCCGACCGTTTGTGTCGCATCGTCAACTCCAGTTGCTAGTGCCGTTACGACATCTTTCGTTGTAACTACTGTTGCCGGCCCATCCCGTGGCCCAGTATGTAGTGGTCAGTTGGCACATGCTGCCAGAGTTGTTCATCCTGCAAGTGGTGACCCACCTTCTTCTGATGCTATTTCAGTGGGGGGGGCATATTCTCAGTACTTGCATGTTGTCCAAAATCCAGGCGGGCAAGGCCCTTATTATGACCCTGTCAATCATTATTTGTATACCTCCTTACCAGCTGAACCCGTTGTTGAGGGTACAGTTCCATTGAATGTCGCTTGGAGTACCACCAGTTATGGTGGTGGCCAATTCCATCCGGATCAAAGGCAGCCTCATCAAGGACCATCATACCAAGGTCAGCCATCCTACTCGCAGCCTAATTATGGGCAGCAATATTATGGCCAAACCTATCCAGGGAAACCTGGAGGCTCACAAGGACAACCCTCCCAGGGACAACCTTCGGCCTCTGGTGGTCCGTCTTTTACATATCTTGGGCAACCTTCTGGAAACCCAGGACAACCTTATGCTCAACCAGGACAACCTTACGCGTAGCAAAGACAACCCGGAAACCAGCAAGGCTACCCTTCTGGGCAAGGTGGCTAGCCTTACATGCAGCAAGGCCAGCCCACTGCTCAGCCTAGTCAACCATCTGGTCTACAAGGACAACCTTCGATTGTGAAAGGACAACCAAACGCCCAGCAAGTTCAACCTTCTGGGCAAGTAGGTCCGTCTCAAATCCAACCGGGACAACCTTCCGGCCAGATGGCCCAACCTCAACCTTCACAAGGATATCTTTCTGGGCCTGCTCAACCGGGCATGCAGATGGTTCCTGCTTCTCAAGCTCAACCCAGTTATCAGCCCCAGAATCAAACTGGCCTCCAGCCACAAGGTGGGTATCAATCCCAACCTTCTTATCAAACGCAACCTAGTTCCCAGGCTCAATATGGAGCCCAGCAACCATATGGATACCAGCAATCCCAGCGGAAAAATCAATTTGCCCCTTATCAAAATTATCAACAGCTGCAGGCCAGCCCTTATCAAAATTACCAGCAACCCAATGTTGCTCTTGCCGGTCAGTATGGTAACCAATGGGGTGCTGGGGGGCAGAACCAGAATCAACCATCCAGCTATTGATATAACCCTTATGAACAGAGTTCCTATGGACAAGGTCCTTTCGGACCAGGTCCATCCAGACAAAGTCAATGGGGGCAATCGGTAACTGGATGGAACTCTGGCCCGAACTCATATCCGCAGATGTCCTTCAATCCGCAGCTACCATTTCTAGCAACGTTGGAACTGCCCGATGTGTCGAAATTAACAAATGATCCCATTTTGCATAATCCACAATGGCCACCAGTTCCAACTAAGATACCCGGCGATTGTCCCAAATTGGACGGCAAAGCCGGAGAGGACCCTCAAGCCCATGTAATGACTTATCACCTTTGGTGTTCGTCCAATTCATGGCTTGATGATTCGGTTCGACTTTGCCTGTTCCAAAGGACCCTCACTGGCTCCGCTGCTAAATGGTACATCGAATTGACCCATGCATCTTTTCAAGATTTCAATTCATTGGCTATGGCATTCCTCACTCATTTTCAGTTACCCATTCGGTACGAGACAGGGACCCATCTCCTTACGTCTCTCAAGCAGGACACGGCTACGCACATCTCTGATCATATACATGAATGGAGAAGGCATTATCAGTTGATCAAGTTTTGGATTCCTGATCAACTCCTCACCGATTGGTTCACAACTTCCTTTGTCCCTAAGATTGCACGGGACATTGCCATGGGAGCTTGCATAATTGAAGAGCAAGCTATCGCGCGTGCTCAGTACCTTGACTTAGTGTACTCTCAGTCAGGTACTTTGTATGAGTATTTGCTTGATGCCCCAAGACACGGTACATCCAAGGCTCCACCAAAACCATCTGTTGATGGAGTTATTGGCTCTGTGAATCCGTCGTCGAAAAAATCATCTTCGAACCTTGGGAAGCCAAAACCAAATGCTTCTAGCGAAAACACTTCTCAGGGTGGTTTTGATTCTGTAAGTAATTCTAAGGTTAATGCCGTCCAGTCCACCACGGTGAATAAGGCCTTGAAAGGAAAGAAAAAGGGGAAAGCAAAAAATAAGTCTGAGCAACCTAAACAGGATTCCTCCAAACCTCCATCCGAGGAAGGAGCTAAGTGCAAACCCAAGTATTCTTGTCTCATCTGTGATGAGGATCACTATACCAAAGACTGCCCAAGGCGGTCCGAGGTTAGTCACTTGTTGAAAGGTGCCCCTGGGATTCCTGTGGTTCTGAAAGAACCTTTCCCCTCTCAACAGACTCAAATGGTGGCTGATCCATCTTTGTCTTCATCTCCCTTTGGTTCCCAAGTGTTCATGGCTGGAACCATTCCCGTTCATGTAACGACTCGAACAAAGGAGTATCCGTCGTCCGCCGGGAAGGAGCCTGAGGTCCCCTCAAGCGCTCCTTCGTCCAGCTCTGGTCTGCTCCATATCGAGAGACCAAGTACTGAGATGACCATCTGATCCCCTCCCAAAGGAGTACTCAGGAGATCATCTTACAACCCAAATGCTCGTGCTGCCCAGCACTATAGCATAGTTGAGGACTTAGCGCAGGCTCCATCGGCTATGTCCACCTTAGAGGTTCTCTAGAGCTTCCCCCCTCAGAGGAAGTCCCTGCTATCGACCATCGGTGGCATCGACCCGACAGATTCGGATTTGATCACCTTTGATCTCGAGAGCCATGTCCCAAGGCTGCCTCATCAGATCGCCTTTCTCATACAATTCATCATCAATTCGAAAACGATCCATTGTACAGTTATTGATGAAGGCGCGTCAACTTGCATCATGTCTATTGCTTGTTGGAAAGTGGTCAGGTCTCTGACTTTGAGCCAGTCTCCCATGACATTGGAAGCCTTTGATGGGAGAGAATCTCGTCCCTATGGTATTCTTCAACGATTGCCGATTACTTTAGAAGGGAAAACCGTTGAAGTAGAAGTTGAGGTCATTGACGCAAATCTTACTTACAACCTCCTTCTGGGCCGGAGTTGGATGTATGCCATGCGTGCCGTGGCTTCATCCATCTTCCGTGTCATTCGTTTCCCTCACTAGGGGAAAATTGTCATGGTAGACCAGCTCTCCTTCTTCGCTTCTTCTTCTGAAGGCAATGTGCCTTTTGTGGAGCATACCTCCATCCCTTTCGAGAGTGTAGGAGCCGGGCTCTTCAAAGATCCCACCCTCATGTGTGTTTTCTCACTCCCACCTCCCAACCTCACCTCCATCAGTATGATTTCGGTTCATTCTGATCATTGGGTCCTTCCCCCCATTGACCATATAGAATCGTGGGGTGAGGAGATGCCGTTGAGTCCCGCCGAGCTCACCTACATCAAAATCGCTGCTGTATCGGCTCCTCCTGCTGAATATGCTTCTTTAACTGGAGCTCTTGACTCATACGACCATTCCCCTTAGCTTGGAGAATGTGCCTGCTCGGATCCATTAAAGGAAATATTTCCTTCTGACGAAGCCATCATGGAGACCATGTCTCTCGAGGAACCTCCGTGGTTCAATCTTCATCACCATTCCTTGTTTCTCCCTACCCTTCGCGAAACGTTGGCTTGTCTCGAGCGGTTTGCTCCGTGTCTCCCTTCACAACCTCTTCAGATGCCTATTCAGGTCTATCAAGTATTGTCTGAAGGGAATTTGGGGAACATTACGCAGACCCAACCTATTAACATCTCTGTCAAACCAGGGATTGTCGAGAACATCATATAGGAGTCACTTGCACTCCTGAGGAAATTCAAATCTATATAGCTCTTTTTCGCGAGTTCCGTGACGTCTTTGCGTGGTCTTATGAAGAGATGCCCGACATTGATCCAAACATTGTAGTGTATGAGATACCTACGTATCCAGGAGCTAAACCTGTTCGTCAGCGTTTACACCCTGTGCACCCCCCAAGGCTGCAGCTATCAAAGTGGAAGTTGAAAAAATTCTTAAAGCTGGTTTCATTTACCCTATCCCACTCACAGATTGGGTCTCCAACATTGTCCCTGTGGATAAAAAGAAGGGTACTATTCGCGTCTGTGTTGATTATCGCGATACTAACCGAGCCTGCCTGAAAGATAACTACCCCACACCTTTCATTGATAAGCTCATTGATGAGTGTGCTGGGAGTGAGATATATTCGTTTATGGATGGATTTTATGGCTACAACTAGATTAATATCGCACCCGCTGATCAACACAAGACGGCCTTTATCTGTCTGTGGGGTAATTTCACTTATAAAAAGCTCCCTTTCGGTCTCAAGAATGTCGGTGCCACTTTTAGCTGTGCGATGTCTTACGCCTTTCATGATATCCGACCCATCGTACAACCTTATCTGGATGACCTTCCCGCTCATTCGGCTAAGCGCCAAGACCATCTGTCACATCTCCGTGAGATTTTTCTCCACTGTCGACACTACCATATCTGACTTAATCCGCATAAATGTGTTTTCTGCGTAGAATCTGGTCGACTTCTCGGGTTCATCGTCTCCCGAGAGGGCATCCGCTTGGATCCCCTTAAAGTCGAGGCCATTTTGAATCTTCCTCCCCCTGATTCTTTATGCCAATTGCAGAGTTTGCAGGGTAAAGCAAATTTCTTATGATGATTTATCTCGAATTATGCCGAGGTGGCAAAAGGTTTGACGCGGTTACTCAAGCGCGACACCCCGTTTCGATGGGATGCCATAGCTGAGGAGTATTTTTCACATCTTAAAATTCTTCTGGTTTCCGCCCCTTTGTTGCGGCCTCCGAATTATCATCACGATTACACGTTGTATCTGGCTGCTGCTGACACCACCATCGGTATGGTTCTAGTTCAGGATGATGATGATGATGGCACTGAACACGTTATCTATTACCTTAGCTGCAATTTGTTAGATACGGAATCTCGATATGCTTATGTCGAGAAGTTGGCCCTCGCTGCTGTTTGCGCTGTTCAACGCTTTCATCATTACATCTTGTTGCGTACCACGACAGTGATCTCCGATTTCAACCCTATGACCTACATTCTGTCACGCCAGTTGCTGGGGGGCAAATACTCGAAGTGGATAGTCCTACTCCAAGAGTTTGACTTGGAATTTACTGCTGCCAAGTCTAAGAAATCACTTGTCTTCGCTGAGCTATTGTGTTCTTTGCCATCCACTGCTGCCTCCTCTCAGTTAGAGGATTCCATTGCAGACGAAACTCTCTTCCTCATTAGCACCCTCGATCCCTGGTATGGGGATATTATTGTCTACTTGCAGACGTCCTCCTTCTGTCCCGAGACCTCTAAGGATGCTCGCCGATGGATCCGACATCAAGCTCAACCATATCGCGTCGTTGGGGACACCCTGTACCGTCTCGGTGTTGATTCTGTTCTTCGCCGATGTTTGACTTTCGAAGAAGTAGAGAGAGTTCTGAATGACTACCACTCTGGGGCATGTGGCGGTCACCTGTTTGGATATGCCACCGCACAGAAAATCCTTCGTGCCCGCTATTTATGGCCCTCCATTTTCAAGGATTGCATTCTTGCTGTCCATTTGTGTCATGAGTGCCAGATTTACAAACAGAAGATGCGTGCACCCCCTGCTCCACTGCACCCCGTTGTAACCGTTAGCCCTTTTGCCAAATGGGGCATCAATTATGTGACCTGTAACCCTCGCTCGGCTGGGGGGCATGGGTACATCATCATTGATGTTGATTATTTCACGAAATGGGCCGAGGCGATGCCTACATTGTCAGAAGACGGTCACACCGTGGCACAGTTTTTGTTCAACCATGTTATTTCGCGGTTCAGAGTACCCCAAGCCATCGTCACTGATCACAAAAAGAATTTTCATAATCACATGATGACCGAGTTAACAACCCAGTTGGGCCTTAGGCATGATAGTTCGACCCCGTACTATCCTCAGGAAAACGGTCAAGTGGAAGCCGTGAACAAGGTTTTGGTCACGATGCTTCAACGAACTATTGGCATGCATAAGTCCAATTGGCATCTGATGTTGTTCTCTACTCTGTGGGCCTACCATACCTCCATGAAGGATGCCACCAGTTTCACCCCTTTTCAGTTAGTTTACGGACTGGAGGCGACCCTTCCTATTGAGTGTGAGATTCCTTCATTAAAGATAGTCGTCGAATTGCTCCCTAATACTACTCCAGTAGAAGAGCTTCTCCTTTACTTAGAACGGCTAGATGAGACTCGTCGTCTAGCCTCCTTAGCTATTGAAGCTCAGAAGAAGCAAGTGAAAACTCACTTCGATAATACTGTTAACCCCCGCTCTTTCATTGAGGGAGACTTAGTACTGCTCTATGATCAAGCTAACGATAAGCTCGGGGCAGGAAAACTCGAGCCTATGTGGCACGGGCCCTACATTGTGAAAAAAGTTTTGCAAAAAGGCGCTTACGAGCTTATTTATTATGAAGGCAATCCCCTGGATAGGCCCCGAAATGGGCTTTATCTCAAAAAATACTATGCATGAGTCTAGGAACTCTCTTTTTTGTACATACGTGTGCTTTCAGCAAGTGTGTTGTGTGTGCATGTTTTTATATTTTTATCTTGGTATGTCGGCGTGATTTCCGCTTATTGTGTCTTTTGCTTCTTGAACAAATGTCTAGATCGCCTTACGTTGTTTTCGCTGATGGTGCTTCCCGCAGTACACACAACTTGTCATCTGCGGCATGGGTGATCTACGATGCTCATGGTGAGTTAGTAGACATTCAAGGGGTTTGTCTAGGTTGTACAACGAACAATGTCGCTGAATATAGCACTGTGATTGAATTATTGGCTGAGGCGATTAACCTCGGCATTTGCACATTGGTTGTGAACTTGGACTCTCAACTTGTAGTCCACCAACTCAACGGGCATTATTCTGTCAGAGATCATCGGATTTTAAGGTTGTATTTACGTGTTAAGTTATTAGAAAGAGATTTTGAAATCATTACTTATCAGCATATTCCAAGACGACTTAATACGTTAACCGATGCATTAGCTAATTATGTGTTGGACAGGCATTTACATAACATGTGATTCCACATAACACAAGAAGCATAAAGTACAATAAACCATAAAACATATGTATATATATATGTGTGTGTGTGCCCAAAATGTTTGCACCCCGTGCATCATCAAAAAATAATACATGTTTGTCTGAATACATCCGGAGACAACATGTCTCTAAAAAAATATGCATGGAAAGAATTGCCTAGATATCTAGTCTCGGTGGTGCTCATGGTAGCACGTCACTGCTCGCACTAGACACCTCAAGAGCCGGTGGTTGCGAGTTGGCACCCCTACTGTGTGCCTCTGGTATGCTAGCGAGACATCCGCTAGACGAGCATAATCTGGAATCCCTCGAGTGATAGCCTCAAGGTTCTGGATAAGCTCCCCTCTATCACCACCCTCCTCCTGAGGATCTGCTCCTGCTGCTGCTGCTATTGGATGTCTTCTCGCAACAGAAGACAGGCCAGCTGGACGCTTTGGGCCGACATCTGCATATGCATATAAAGGTCATTAGGACAAGCATGTACTAACAAAAAAAAATCATAAAAATACAAAATCAAAAAAATGAGGACGTACCAATCTCCTCGTCCCAGTCCTCTCCATCCAGAAAGGGAAGGTCAGGATCTCCAGTGAAGTCTGTCCTCGCATACGGCCAGTCTTCCACCAATATCAGTTGCAGCGAAGCAACCCGAAGAACTCCGGTCTGAAGGACATCTGCTAGCCACCACCACCCCTCGGCATCAGTGCCGCCCATCGAGCCATCCTTGGCTCTCGAGGTGCTGGGTCTGCTACAAAGGTCCCTTGGCCCTGGAAGCTTGGCACACATTCCAAGAAGAACGTCACCAAGATCAGACCGTACCTGAACTGTTGCATCTTGCCCCGCTTGGCCTTTGTCAACTGCCTCTTCATATTGGTCATCATAGTTGATGCCCAATTGAAGATTGTCGGACTAAGGCACTCCATTGCTAATAATAGGTGGTTCTTCATAGCTTCGTGGGGCACTTGTGCCCCCATCGCTCGTGTAAAGGTGAATAGTAATGCTCTCAGTGTCAGATCCTGAACGATGGGGATATCCACCTTTGAACTGCCCTGCCCATATTTTGCCTCCGGGCAAATTTGAGCCTTCACCTCATCCATATTCTCTCCAGATGGCCTGCTCCCAGTCAATCGAAGCACTGGCCGTCATCGCAACAATCCAGTCAAGAAGTAGACATCAGACACGTCTAACTCCAGCACCTGATCCCGTATCCGGAACACCTGTTCCTCTACCTCCCACAAGTCGATCAAGTACTGTAGGAGCTCTGGCTGAGCTCGTAAGTAGGATAGCATGAAGTATTTTTTGAGCCCACACACTTTGAGAGCTTCCATGCAATCCTCATTAGCTAGGGCCAATGTGTCCACTTGGTCATGTTCCCGTTCCTTCCATAGCATCACCATTTTTGTGGATTGCCCTGCAAATACAAGTCAAAATAATGCATTAGACTCTCATATAACTTGAAATTGCAGAAAAATGGGATTTGAATTTGTTAAAATTGCCCAAAAAATGCGCGCGGCCATTGGCGCAGCTATTTCTAAAACAGTCGCGCCCATGGGCGCGCGCCCTATGGGAAAATTGCCCCATTGGCGCGGGTCCATGCCCGAAACCCATGCCAATGGGCGCAACCCCTAAAATTAAAATCCTCCCCATAGGAAATGAAAAGGAAATAAAAAACAAATTCTAAATGGATGAAAATGAAGCTAAGGACAAGACCACTTACCTGGCACTGACGACGCTCGAAATGGTCCACTGGATTGGCCACAATCACCAACTGAAGGTCGCACTCCAAAAAGCCCTAATGTCGCTCTCCAAAGGTAAAAAGTAAAAAGTAATTTTATTTTACCATTTTCACCATTTTATAGCTTTTTGACCCTAAATAGGCTTTAAAAAGTCATTCTTATGAAAATTTTCATGGATATTTGTGTCGAAAATGGGTTTTACGCCGATTTTTTGTGCAGCGACAGGTGTTTATGAAGCTTTCATGGCGAAATGAGTTGTATTTTATACTTTTTCGGACTCGGTAAATACACGAAAAAGTCACTTTGGAGTCATCTTTTGCTCTTTTTTGACTCTCTAAATGTGAAAAGAATGCCGAGTTGGTCCTCTCGACTTGTTAAACAGACATGAGAGGCAGTCATCTTTAAACTCTTTTCCGACCGTTTAAAAAACGAAAAGATCGTTGGACCCTTGTCGTTTCCGGTTCGTTAACGGTCACGAAGCGATGTGATTTTGATCTCTTTTTTACTTTTTCAGATTAGAGTCACTACTTATGAAAATTACTCCTCGGTCATAATGATTGGGCGGTTCTTTCGAGCATGGTTTTATACTTTTTGGGCTCGAGAGACACAACTTTATGAAAAAGGACACCCCTGGAGTTTCCTTTTCGTTGTCTTTTCAAACTCTCTAAATATGAAAAGACGCCGAGTTCTTCCTTTGTCAGACTCGTTAAAAACTTAATGACATCGGATTCCGTCGAAATGATGCCTCTCAAGCATATGCTATCCCCGTCAAGGTTGCCATCCAAAAATAACTGGGGTACTCACCAAAAATGGTGGGGGAATAAAGGAATCGTAATCATCGTCGTGTCGGCAGTATGTCGCTCTTGAATATGGCACTCGTCTGCATTCATGTCTGGGTGGGGATATCTCATTTTGTTTCACACTTGCCTCCGTGGGTTTGGGTTATCTTGTTTGACCATTCATCTGCTCATTGCCTTGTCACCATGACCCCTAATCATTTGATGTCAAATACTGCCAAGTCCACTGTCGTGCCGCCGATATGTTCAAGAGAAGTTGACCTCTGCAGAATACTCAACCTCCCTCTGATACTTCGCAGAAAACATTTTATCCTTCTTTGTCTCGTGTCGATGATGTGGGAAACATTATGGCCCACCTTCGATCAAGGTCACTTCCTATCGACTTCAGCTCATTATCCAAGAAGTTGACTTAGAGACTCCCTTTAGGTACCTTGGAACCTGCATGCCTCAATGGCAGGTTCTTCGTGTTCGACGTGAGGTTTTCATCATTTGCCTCTGATCGGATGATTCTACGGGTGTTCGACACTGGCTCCCTGATTCGCACGCCGTGGATTGTACCTATAGTACCTTGAGGACCATTGTCATTATTTGTGGTACCTCTCGCGTCTGTTAACAGTTTTCATCATTGGCTGGTAATCAGACGATGTTCTCACATGTTCGACTTTTCAGCTTACATGTTCACATGCTTGGACTTGTAATTGTGTTCGGGTCGAGATGGAGCGCAAGACCCTGGATTGTGTCTGTTGTAATCCAGGCGTGATTTTGATACATGACTCTTTCATTGGATGGCTGCGACCATACCGGAGTCTATTCATCGATCCCAACTAGATGGCTGCGTCCATACTACGGATCTTGATTATTATGTACTCTGTCAATGGATGGCTGCGCCCATACCTCATACATCATGTATTTGAACTATCATACTGTATCTCTCTATGCAGATTCTCGGCGGCAGTTCGATATGATCTTGTAAAGCACTTCACCTCTCTCTCTTCCTCGAGGCTCATGCTTTAGGGGGCATCTGTTACGCAGTAGTTTGTCACCGTTGGTCACCGTCCTTGTTACACCCCCGGTGTCACACATTGGAGGACACATTTACGGACCTGTGACCGGTGACATAACTTGAAAACACTTGCATTGAGGTCTCCTGAGTATGAAGTTCAATAACCCTGAAGACACCCTCTGAAGATTAACCTTGGAAAATGCCTTTTTCCCATCAGCGCGGGTCCACAGTCTTTTAACCCGTGCCAATGGCTCAGTCCCTACAAAGAGGGCACGCCCATAGACGCTCTGTCCCAGAGCACGGCCCGCGCCACACAATTTGGGCATGATTTTTGGCCAGCGCATGCTAGAATTCTTTTTCCTCCGTGACTCACCCAGTTCCCTGAAGGAAAAAGCCCACAAAAGCAGTCGACCGTCGGCTTTTCTATCCAAGGCAACTCAACTCAATAGCTATTATGGGACATTACCAAAAACTCAGAATGTTTCCACATACAATGCATATCTCCTCTCCCCCCATCTATAAAGGCCTGTCTCCCCATAATGAACAGGCTAGTTTTTGGAGGCAAGTGTTAATAGTGCAAAGAGTGAACAAGCTAGTGTGAGAGAGATAGTATTGAGCATAGAGCTGAAAGAAAGGTTATGCTGTCGGATTGTGGAGAGAGAAAGTGACTTTGCAAGACATATCAGACTGACTGCCGACCCAGCTAGAGGAGATTTGCAGCGTCAAGCCTTAAGTGGTTGTAACTTCTTCTCTCTTTTCTATTTAATGATAAGCGACTGTTATTATGGTTCCATTCATGTGTTCTACTGGTAATATGTGAATTGTATCCTACTTGACTGATATATAGCTGTATGATTTTGGATTTTATGCTTGTTTGTGGGTTGTTCTTCATTTGTGCAGGTGTCCATGCGTGGAGCGCAAGGATAGCGACCGGCCAGAGCTAGAGGACAGTAGCGACACTTCTCCCACGGCAAAATAGTGTTAGATCCCAGGTTGGTCTCCCTGATCGACTTCTAAATTGTATAGTTAGGAACTTGCATGCAGCGTGATTGACTGTTGCTAGACCCCTGTGGGGCTAGTGGGATCCACCTCTGTCTGCAGAGGGGATTTACCTCCGCAACAGGGATCTTCAATTAATGAAGGTTCCAACGGTCTTAATTTTTTTGCATTTACCACTGAATAGATGTGCATGTAAGCTGGGAAATGAAGGTGGAAAGAATTCTCAATTTTCTCAAGTATCTTGAAAGGACCATACCTTATTGGCTTCAATTTCTTTCCTTCACCTTGCATCCTGCCTTTGCTGATATACAGCCAGACTTGATCACCAACTTGGAAGCTATGCTCCATCTGATGCTTATCATGCCTTACCTTGTACGTGGTTTGGCTCTTTTCCAACTGTTCCTACACTACTTGGTGAATTTCTTTGATCTGTTCAATGAACTTGGTTTCTTTGTCCACATCACTTTGTCCATCAACTACTGTGTCTTTTTCAAAGACAAAATCTAAGGGAGACCTTGGTATAGAACTAAAACAAGTCTCAAAAGGAGATCTCTATGTACGATAATGCTTGGCATGGTTGTAATCATGTTGCACATAACATAAATGTTCATCCCAAAGATTGGGATGCTTGCTACAATAACTCCTGAGCAACTGGATCACTATTCTTTAGTCCACCTCTGTTTGGCCATTTGTTTGTGGATGAAAGGTTGTTCTCTTTTTCAATCTAGTGTCCATCAATTCCCACAGACTTGACCAAAACTTCCCAACAAATCAGGAGCCTCCATCAGATACTATGGAAGTGGGTAACCTAAAATGAACCTAGACATGCTGAAAGAACAAATTCGTTGTTTGTTCAATTGTAATCTACTTGTTACAAGGTATTAAAATACGCATTTTGCTGACCCTGTCCACAATAACATATAAACAGTCATGACCTTTTCTAGATTTTGGAAATCCCCCAACAAATTCCATGGAAACACTTTCCAAAGGATGAGAATGAACTGGTAGTGGAGTGTACAAGCCTAATTTTCTATTGTTGGGCTTTCTTTTAGCACACATGGTACACCCTTTAATATATCTAGAAATTGTTTCGTGCATTCTTGGCCAATAGCAGAACTTTTGTAGTTGTGCGACTGTTTTAATTACACCAAAATGACCTGATACCAAAGAAGTATGTGCTTCCCATTATGTTAACTCTTTTAGTTTGTGGAATGCATAGCTTTCCCAAATGATACAAGAGTTGGTCCTTAACATAATAATCCAATTCTTCCACTTTTTTCCCATGACATAAAGTTGCATATACATCTTTAAAATCTATATCTTGAGAATATTGTTCAATGTAGCTTTCATGAATTATTGAATTATGCTTAAGTATAGTGGATGCATTTATGATTGGTTTGGACAACATATCTACAACTTTATTCTGTATGCCCTTTTTATATCTGATGACTACGTGAAACTATTGTAGGAAACCCATCTGCCTATAGTGTCTTGATTGCTGCAATTTAGTTTGTGAGTGCAAATACTGAAGTGGTTGATGATCAGTATGGTTGATTGTTTCTTTGCCCATTAAGTAATGTTTCCACTTCTTTACACTTTGTACTAATGCATACAATTCTTTATCATATGTGTGATCATTAACTACTGCAGAATTAAACATCTTAGAATGGTAGAATATGGGTTTACCATGTTGCATCAACACTGCTCCCATGGCATAGTCACTAGCATCTATTTGAATCTTTAATGGTCTTCGAATATCTGGCAATGCTAATACTGGTGTTGTACTAATTTTTTCTTTCAAGAAGTTGAAGGCTTTCTATTCTTTGCCTCCCCACTGAAACACCTTGTTTAATCTTGTTAAAGTATGTAAGGGCGCTGTAAGAACCCGTTTTCTATTATTAGAGCCTTATTCTATTATACACTAACAGATCTATTATACTGTTGATTTGCAAGTAATAAAAGAAGCTTTCTGACCTTCTCGCAAAATTTTTAAACATTTAACATCTAATCATTTTATCATAACAACATAAATTAAGATGAGCATTCCATTGATATCAACTTAATAAGAGTAGTTCATGGAAAAATACCTGCTCCGGTGGTTGATGATGATACCTTTGTCGGATAGCTCCAGTTGAGTGCTCCTTCTCACCGACCCAACCGGATTTACCACCCAGCCAACTAGGAAACAAATTCCTAGCCCAGGAAACCTCCACAGGTTCCCTAGCCCTCCGTGCCCAAGTCCAACCAGATATAGTGTGTCCTAAAAGAGAATGTACAAACCATATAACAATACTCTCCTCCTCTCAAACCCAAGAAACCTCCATAGGTTTCCAAGGTCTCCCCAAAATCATAACAAGTCCAAACAATCACAACCAACCCCCACAATCATGAGCAAAACCTCCCAAAAACTCCCCCCTTCTCTCTTCTTCCTTCCCTTTTTATACCCTCCTTCCCTTCTCCATCTCAACCACCTCTCATTAATGTCATTCACTCCTCACCCATCCCTATGGTTGACTTCTCTTCTCCCAATTAAGCTAGGAGTACATTTGGAAATGTGAAATTTAATTACATGGAGAGGACCATGCCTTCTCCTTAATAAATGTGAGGGTACATTGGGTAATGTGAAATGAATATATATATATATTATGAGTTGGAGAGGACTATGTCTTCTCCCAAGAAAAGGTGAGGGTACATGGGGGAATGTGAAATTTAATTACATGGAGAGGACCATGCCTTCTCCTTAATAAATGTGAGGGTACATTGGGTAATGTGAAATGAATATATATATTGATAATGAGTTAGGAGAGGACTATGTCTTCTCCCAAGTAAATGTGAGGGTACATGGGGAATGTGAAATGTAATTACATGGAGAGGACCATGTCTTCTCTTTAATAAATGTGAGGGTACATTGGGTAATGTGAAATGAATTCATACATTTTGAATTAATGGAAGGAGACCAAATTCTACCCAATATTCAATTTGAGAAGGTAAGTAGAGAATTTAAATAATGGAAATCATGAATTTATATTAGACCTATATTTCTGAATATTTTTAGATAATGTAAACATTAACAAAATTTGTAGGATAAGATTTAAGTGGGGCATTACATACACCGCTCCTTCAGAAAACTTCGTCCCGAAGTTAGAATGAAAAGATGCAAGGATTTGAAAGCATAGCACCGGAGAGAGTTATAGTAATGAAATCGAATAAGTATGGCAATGAAATTTCTTTCCATCAAGAGTCTCCAACTGGTCTATATCCTCCTATCCACCCTGGCCTACTTTCGTTCCCGCCCTATCCGTCCTCTACTGCTTTATCAATGGCAACGGCCATACTAACCACTGATAAAACCATCATGGTGGGAGTGTCAAATACATCAACCTAACTTCCCCTAGCAGGCAACTGGCAATCGTCATCACACGTCTAGGGGGAGCGTTCAGCTATCCTCCCCACGATTCCAGGTTTCAGAGGATACACGGTGGGAAACACCTCCACCCCTCCTTCACCACACGGACCACACTACAGAGCTGGTTGGACTTGTCATCGAATAATCCAGTCAGGTCGTCTTGCCAACTGTCATTTGCATTTTACTCGTGTCATAAGAGTGAATATCAAGTAGATACCAAATGTAATAGAACAATGTGCATTATACCTTCCCCATGAGATGTCTCAACCTTCCCTCAATGGAAGAGTAGCTCTCGGCTATCATATAATTCTTTCTTCCTGCAGGTTAGCTCTCATTCATGCATTTATATAACAACAAGACGTATAATCATCATATTATTGAGTCTAGTATCCATATGTCACTTGTAGTTCATACTGGAACAATCATAATTTCACTACGTCATTCATTAGATAAATCATATCTACTTAAGCCATACATGAAACGACAATAGCTCTGATAAGTCATGTACTAGATAAATCATCACCAAGTAAGTCATACATCAAATGTTTCCATCATCAAAATCAAACCTAAGTAGTTTCACATGTTCAACCAAATGCATCAATATTACATAATGTTCATAAATAAGTAACATGGAAATAGGATCTTAACATAGGTAGCTATCTAAGTCAAAATAGGCATCACAGATGCTCAAAAAGTGAGGGGTAGTCACGACGCATAGTCTCTGCATCCTCCCAGGTAGCAGATCCTGGGCTATACTTGTCCCACTGGACCTTAACTTGGTCCACCGTGTGACGTCTGAGCTGTCGAACCCTATGGTCCAATATGCGTAATGGTTCTACCATTACGGTTCCCATGTCTGAGACCTACAAGTCCTGCCAATCCAGTTTGTGAGATTCATCAGAAACATAATGTCGTAAAACAGATACATGAAAAACATCATGAGTTTTATGCAAATGGGGTGGCAGTACAAGACGATAGTCAACTGGTCCAATCTTCTCTTTGATCCTATAAGGCCCTACAAACCGAGGTGACAATTTTGTGCCCTTCCCAAACCGGATGGTGCTTTTGTTGGGCTGGATATGAATAAAAACCTGGTCCCCTACTTCATAATTGCGATCAACCCTACGCGAATCAGCATAACTCTTCTGTCTATCCTGTGCTTCCTTTAACCTTTGTCGAACCTGCTTTACCTGTTCCTCCATTTCTTGAACTAATTCTGGGCCGACTATTACTCGGTCCTCCAACTTTTCCCAACTCAACGGTGTCCTGCAGGGTCTTCCATATAGAGCTTGATAAGGGGGCATCCCGATTGAACTGTGATAACTGTTATTATAGGCAAACTCTACCAATGGTAAGTATCTTTCCCACTGAGTCTGATTATCCATGACATACATCCTAAGCATGTCCTCCAGAACCTGATTTACTCTTTCGGTCTGCCCGTCTGTTTCTGGATGGTATGCAGTGCTTAGGTTTAACTGAGTTCCCAGTGCTGACTGCAAACTTGTCCAAAACCTAGATGTAAATCGAGAGTCTCTATCAGAAATGATCTTTGTGGGCAATCCGTGCAGTCGGATAACTTCATTGACAAACACTCGTGCCACATCCGCAACATCGTAAGTGTCCTTTACTGGAATGAAATGGGCACTTTTGGTCAATTTATCAACTATAACCAATATAGCATTGTGCCTTTGGGAAGTGAGTGGCAAGCCCACCACAAAATCCATGGAAATTACTTCCCATTTAGATGTAGGGATGTCATGAGGTTGTAGGAGTCCTGCTGGATGGCGATGATCAGCCTTCACTCGCTGACATTCAAGACATTTGGCGACAAACTGGACTATGTCATGCTTCATGCCTGCCCAAAAGAAGAGTTTCCTTGCATCAGCATACATCTTCTTTACCCCCGGGTGTGCGCAATAGTGTGCTCTATGAGACTCTTCGAGGATGGTTTCTCTTATACCCCCTTCCTTAGGTACATACATTCTTTCTTGGAACCTCAATAGTCCATCTGGTTCAAGGACATATCCTTCAAACTTTGGTTCTATTTGCTTCCCATTTTGGATAGCTGAGATGACTTTTAAGTACCAACTATCTTCAAAGAGTTTCTCCAATATTTTCTCCCTTAAATTTACCCTTAAGGCTACTAGGGAGAAAGTTCGTGGCCTCCTTCTTAGTGCATCTGCCAC